>QANT01002080.1:0-59368 GCA_003254885.1 Purshia tridentata | reverse complement strand
AATTATATTCGACTTTAGTCACTAAAGCCAATATATTTTTGGTCAATAGTAACTAAAATAAAATTATAAAAAAGTGTATTAATTAAAATGTAATTGTGAAATGTTTTATTGATTTATTTGTAATTATCCCAATATTCTAATCAATCCAATAATTTACATATATATATATAAAGAGAGAGAGAGAGAGAGAGAGAGAGAGAGAGAGAGAGAGAGAGAGAGAGAGAGAGAGAGAGTGAAAGAGAAGAGCCAAAGCCAAGGAATTAATCGTGACCCTCCACCAAGATTTGCATAGACTAGACATGCACGTGGCAAGAGCAAGATCGATTGTCGACCCATTTAATTTTAGATAAGTCTGATAAGATATTGAGTTAGTATACGTTCGGGGACCAACACTTATAAATAACGTTCGGGGACCAACACTTATAAATACCCACCACCAATGCAGCATGCACCACACCATCACAAACCAAGTTAATTAGTTACAACCTCTTGATAAATTTTCCTTCATTCTTGCAATATTTTCTCCTAAAATTCCCAATATACCCTCCCACCACCATGTCTGAGGAGCGACACGAACGTGGCCTTTTCCACCACCACAAGGACGAAGATCAGAGACGTCCCTCCGATTCCTCACTCTACTCTGACCAAACTGATTCCTACTCTTCTGGAGGGCGTCCCGGTGGCCGCGTCGGAGGCTACAACGGCACCTCTGATTACTCAGAAGATGCTGACGGTGGCCGCCGCGTCGGTGGCTATGGCGGCAGCGACACCACCGTTTACTCTACTGGCGGACGTCCCGGTGTTGGTGGCTATGGCGACAGCGACACCACCGAGTACTCTGCTGGAGGACGTCCCGGTGGCCGCACTGGTGGCTACGGCGACACCTCTGAGTACTCTCAAGAGGGTCAAGGTGGCCGCGGTGGTCACCACAGCGGAACCACTGCCGCTTATGGCGACTCTGACCAGGATTACCAGAAGGAGGAGAAGCATCACAAGCATCTCGAGCAGCTCGGCGAGTTGGGTGCTGCTGCTTCTGGTGGTTATGCCTTGGTAAGTTTTGTTGTTCAAATCTATCATTAACTAATTAATCTTCGGGGCTTTATGTTTTCTATAACTCCGATCAAAATTTTCTCCAATGAAATCAAATTTATCTCACAAATCTTCGTTAGCTAAATCAAATGCTCAGCATACACCAGTTCATCTAAAATACTCAGAAATACACATCATAAGCTCTGATATAATGTCAAAGTTTCATGGCCTAACTCACTTAAAACCGGCTTATTATGGAAGGATTACCCAAAGCTTATATATTGCATAAACTAATTAAGTAGATTCTAACAAGACGTGAGATATTTAACATTATAAATAGCTTGGACCAACTTTCTTAGAAAAGAAAATGTTTTCTTGTCAAAGAATTTGGCATGGTATTACATTTAATTAGAGTCAATCGTGATTCTGATTAAACTATAAATATATAATTAGAAAGTTTGACTCTTAATTCCCTCTTAATCTGGATTAATTATGTGGTTATTAATTTTGATATATATATTGGTGTACGTATGTGCATGTGCAGTATGAGAAGCACGAGTCAAAGAAAGACCCAGAGCATGCCCACAGGCACAAGATAGAAGAGGAACTTGGTGCAGCAGCTGCAGTTGGTTCTGGTGGGTTTGTCTTCCACGAGCATCATGAAAAGAAAGAGACCAAGGAAGAAGAGGAAGAAGCTCAAGGAAAGAAGCACCACCATCTCTTCTAAGCCAATGTCTCTTCATCGATATATATATTTAACTATTAATTTAATTACTTATGCATTGTGTTTTAATTTACCTATATTTGTGTTTAATCTCAGAGCGCAGTAGAGTCTTACTTCATACAGCTGCCTCTAGAGACTTGATGCTTCTTGAGTGTTTATGTGTGCTTGGGTGTTATCTGGTTTTTCTTTAGCGTGCCATATATGTATGTCATTGTTTATAATAATATCGTGTATTCGATGTTAATTAATTTCTATAATATTATCTTCTGGGTGTTATCTCAGCCAGTCTTTACTTCTTTATATTATACTATCATATCCCCTATTTTGTCAATTCTAGCTTTATAAAATTAAGAGGAATGCTATACACCTTTTCTATCCATCTTCTCCACCGATTTTCTCTATTATTTATCACTCCAAAATGTATTTTCACGATCCAAACCGTTCATATTTTAGACAATTATTTGAAGATAATCTCTGCAAAAATCAACTAAATTAGAAATCGTTTGATCATATAATCGTTACAAATAAATTAATGGTGAATCAAATTGTTACTTAAACCTTCCGTTTATTTGATTATTGTTACATAACCAAATGATTTCTAATTTGGTTGATTTTTTGTAGAAATTATTTTCATTGATTTTCATTCTAATTAAATCTAACAAATGAACTGTTTCGATCATCAATTTACAATGTAAAATTAAAATAATAAAAAAGAAAATAGACAGAAAAGTGAATTTTTAGAGAATTTAGATAGCATTTCCCTAACATTAATTGACTTGGTAACGTATATGGCTGGCTATAGGCTATAGGACGGTTCTTTGACATTTCACTTCGTTGGTTTTTGGGTTGTGGGACCATCATGATCCATATGTTATGATCATTCTCATTCACATTAATTAATTTGCTTATACATATTAGAGGCTTCATCTTTTTGACTTTTGGTTCATATTTCAATTGCTGACTCTTAATACTAGAGATAACAAAAAGGGGAATGCTAGGGCCTCAAAATTTCGTGCATCAATTATGCTTTAGTGACATTGATTTTTCATATAATAATAGTATTTAATTAATTTAAAAACAGCTTATAATTATTTGCCACATAAAATTTTTTAATGACTTATCTATCCTTTTAAAATATCTTAAAAATTTTAGATTACATTAAAAAAGTAAAAAACTTCACCTCTTGTCCATGTAAATCGTCCTCCATCTATTTTTGGTGAATCTTTCGTGGTTGTTGTGGAATTTTGGGGTGATGGTTTAGCTTTCTTGGTTGTAGGTCTCTTATTTTTGGCTTTTCTCACCATCTTTGTAGTCTATATATCTTTTTTTATGGAATTTTGGGTTTCATTTTGGCAGGATTGGTTTTATTCTATTTTGTTACTTTGGCTTTTGTGTCCTTCCCAATTAAAGCTTTCACCGAACCATGCTTACAAGTTACAAAGATCCATACTTTTATTCAATTGATACGGTAGTTGTGGTTATGAAGATTAATGAAAGCTATCGAATATAAAGACATTAAAAAATTATTAGTGAGATTTAATTGATGGAAAAATGGGTAATTTTAAGAAAATAGAAGACATGGGCGATGATCTAAATTTCTTTATGTTAGAACGATGCTTTGAATTTTATATTATTGTCAATGCTTTTGAGATTTGGGTGTTCTTCAAGAAATTTTAATGGACAGTTTGAGTGAATTTCCGGGAGGGAAAGAGAGACAACAAGAAGTTTATGGTTTCATTGTTGCAGTGACTTATTCCTCCAACTTTTTTTTATCGAACTTCTTCTTATTCACTTCAACAGAGATGAATAACGTTTCTTTAAACAACAATTTAATTGAGTATTATAGATAATAAATTGATAATATAAAATTTTAATAATAGAAAGAATTACTATCATTAGATTTGTGATGGGTAAGATGGCCTTTTAATAAAATAATTTTAGTATGATATTATTAATAAATGGTGATGTGTATACTGAATAAAAAATTAATTACTGATGTGTCCAATTAATATTGCCACATAAGATTGAGGCGGGGCACAATTTTTTGAGGCCCATAATCTTTTCCCTAACAAAATTTTTTTTTTTTCTTCATAAGAAATTATCCTAACTTTCTTTATCCAATTATGTGACATATCTCATTAATTTATACGTGGTTCTAATATGTATCTCAATTATTTATAACAAATAAGAAATTTACATGTCATAACTAATATAATTTAAATTAAAAATTGGGATAATAATTAATGACAGGGTGTGCATATAATTATAATTTAAATTAAAAATTGAGATAATAATTAATGATAGGGTGTGCATATAATGTGTCGCTTATATTCACTTATATTGAGAAAAAAAAAAGAATAAATTGCATTTTTTATACTTAATTAATTAAATATGAGTTAATAATTATTTGACCTAGTAAATGATATACGGTCTTTCTTTTAGTGAGAGAAAGTTCTAGGATCAAATTTTAAAGGGAAATTAATTGAATTTGATTCTCTATTTTGGCATAGGACCTTTGAATTTTAGTTTTTTTCTTACTGGGCTAAAATTAACGAAGAATCTGACCCACAGAGTTACGAACCCTTTACTTGTATGTCGTTTGCTATTAAGTTGGTCCACATGAATTGTGTGCATACAACCAAACAATTGCTCGTTACTAAAAAAGTAACTTTCTATTTTTTTAAGTTTAAGGAATGAAGTTTTATAGGTGAACGGGTGATTTATAGGCCGGTCCAATTTTTTCTCCTATCTTAGACTAATACCTTAATACTTTTTTATTTTTGACTAAGGTCCAAAAATATTATATAGATGTTTTTAATTTAAAAAATATGTAATATTATCCTAAAATTAATGATATGTAAAGCTTAATATTATCCTAGTATTATTATAATATTATTATTGATATGTAAATCTTAATATTATCATAGTATTATTATAATATTATTATAATTGTATATTACCTTAATATTATAATATTATATTATATATCATAATTAATATTATCATATTATCCTATAATTAATTATGGAATTTAACTGTGTCAAACGAACGATTGACTCTGATTTGTAAATACATTTCAATTGTAACAATCAATCGATCGATCGGCTCCGGTTTGTCGGCTTTTATGTTATGGTTTAGCTCCAGGATTTTGGGCTCTGCCCAAAATCCTAGAGCTAAACCCTAACATAACATCTCTATTGAACTCATTCTATACCCTAGGAGGGGATGTGGTGAAAAGATGAGATTTACCCTCAAAACTCAGGAAACGAAGTAACTCGAATATATATATATATATATATACACACACACACACCAACTCAGATATTGGTACAATTGAAATGTACCTATATATATTTCTTTTATTTGTTTAATTATTTTTTATGAGTTAATATAATTTTTTATTATATAATATAAACAGATATTATCATTTATTATTTCAAATTAAAAAATAGGAAACTAGATAATCTTGCATATTTTAATTAAAAATGTCTGAACAGATATTATCTTTCATAATTTTTAAAATTAATTCATATTAATTATCTTAATTTTAAGAGATAATATGAGTCAAAATTTAAAAAAGTCTATTGTTTGGACTTCAGTCTAAAAAATTGGATTTAAGTCTTAATTTAAATTTCTATAAAGTTTTAGTCTGAATGACCTTTCAAAATTGGACCTATTTCTAATTATTCCTAAATTAAACAAACACCATATATAATAAAAAACTTCAATTACCATTTAAGAATATGTTATATGTGTACTTCAGTAGTGAATTGGAATTTGATTAGTTGAATAAGGACAAAAACTTCCTTCCTATAAACCATCATTAATTTGAACAATTCCCATTTTTCTGTAATAAAATAAAATAATTGTGTACTTCTGTTATTTATATAGAAGTGAACACAAAAGCTTTTCAAAATTAAATGCTTTTGTCTCTAAGCTTGGAGTTACAGATTTTGGCAAATTAATTATATAATTATTGACTGTTATTTTTGTGAGAGAGCAAATAGCTCTAATAAAGTGGGAAGGTGTAGATCGAATCCAATATTTATGATGGGTATGATATGAAAAGTATTGGTTTGAGACGTGTCACAAAAAAATAAAACATACTTCATCAACACAAACAACTGCTTTAATTTTGCTTACACAAATGAACACGCGCGTACTGATCATCATCTTCTTTGTCCAAAAAAAAAATGGTTAACAAAAAATATCACACTAATGTATCATCTTATTATTGGTTTGTGAGCATCCCACTGCGTTTGAATCTAAGATTTTTTTATATATGAAATTATCATAAACCAATTTCCATACGGATTAATAAACTTAAACCTCACATTCAATTATCATCATTTTGAAAACAAAGTTAGGATGTGGAAGTCATTGCTCTAACCTTACAGTAGCTATGTATTGTATATTTCACATGCCTAGCCTATTATTCAATTATGTTGCTGTCATAATTTATAACCTCCAATTTTTTCTGACCAAAGTATAGCAGAGAGATTGGGTGGTCCTGAGATAATTTACAGATTCGTGATGTTGCTTTGCTATTAAATACCAAAGATATATATGATCGAGTCTTCTATCGCTTTTCAACGACCCTGACTCAGATAATTCAGGTTCATAATGTACCACATCGAACTTTAACAATTAAATATGAACATTTTATCTTTGGTCAAAAAAAGAAAAATGAACATTTTACATTTCTCATTTAAATTTCGTTATTTCCACAATTAACCTTCTTCTACCAGATCAGATGTAGAGATTCTGAAAATCTGTCTTTTTTACTGACAAACATGTTCTGTGAACGCAATTTTAGTGTGACGAGGCATCTTTGCTCTTATTCTCCTCTATTCTAAACGCAAATTTCATGGGCATGGAAGGAGGTAGTGGCTATATAGCACCTGTGAACCATATATAATTTAAATTAATTGCCAAGTATAAGCTGTAGGACAAGTTTGCATCAATCAAAACCAGCTTTTTTATATTTCAAGTTAAAATTTTCATTTTAGTTTGTATTATTGATCAACTTTATCAGTGATGAAGTTGCTGTCATATCTTACATCGATCAGTACCATTTTACAATTTGAAAAGGGAAATACGTGATTAACAAGGCCTAAGATGCTGCTTTATCTGAAAGACCCAAAAGGCAAAATTAGTAGGACTTTTTACTATGGGCACCACAAAATTTGGTTGGGTTGTTGAGAGGCAAAACTCTCCTTCTTTCATTATCTTCTCACAAGACAATCATACTTGATAGCTAGTCCCCATCAACCTTCAAATTTATCCCCACTAGCTCTCTCTCTACCTCCAATGGCTATACCTCATATCGTGTAGTAAGATCAAATCAATAACCAAAGGAAGAGAAGACAAACTTCAGAATATTGGGATGCAATGCATGCAAGCCACTATACGCTTACAATTTGGTCATTATGAATCAAACTCTTAATTGTTGTTTTTATGTGAGAAATGTTACTAAACTGTTAATTTGAACCACACCATAATATAAAATTCAGTTAATCAGTGGTTCAAATTAATAGTGTGCAACAGAACTTTTTCGAACCGAGTACTCTTCGCAGCTTCCCTAGCTAACTCTTTTGATGCCATTGTTGTCATATTATACAAGAGTTTTGGCTTATGTTATTTTATGTAATATGACATAAGTTGTAAGTGTACAGTGTTGTTTGTTTCTTTTGGTCAGAAGTACTAATATGCATTTGGGTCACTCAAAATCATATCGGTCCACTGGGCCTCTCAGCAAGGCTCCTAGTTGTTCTGTACCAAGTAAATTTACACCTACCACAATATCACAGTTGTTACCCAACATATATATAACCAATTATGTATTACACTAATTAGGTGTTAATTTAATGATATTTTTCTTCTTAATATAGGTCTCAAGTCTGAATACACCTCTCTTTAGATTTAAGGAAAAAAATAAAGAGCCAATTTAGGAGTTCAAAAGTTAAATTTACACATATTAAAATATTATGGTTGTTGTCCAATGGTATTTCTCTCCACAATTAATATTCCCATTTTCAAATTAATAAAAAATTTAAGCATTACAAGGGTTAAATGTGATACTTGGCTGGCCTCCTTATATCCTCAAGGACATGGAGATGTCAAATGGTACATGTTTTGGGTACTATAGTGAGATATAACTTGGCAGAAAAGCAAAAGCTGCATATACGCAATTGTGGATCAAAATATCAAGAACATGATGAACAAAAATGGAAAAAAGTTGGATATATAGGAGTGTTCCATCGATATCAAATACCTGCAGCATTACCTAACCACATGTCAATTAATCCCTGATCATATGTTATGGCTTTTCAATCAACCAAATTAACATTCGTCTCATACTAGCTTGTGCATGTGCAAATCAGATAATAGGAGAGCACATGAATTCATTTTGTTGCCCATGAAATTGTCGGGTACAATTGGCACAAAATAAAAGAAATCACACACACATATATATACATAAAGCATATGATCGAAGTGATATATATGAGTGTTTTAGAAGTTTCATTGTGTTAGTTTATTATTACACAGGCAATATCCATACAAAATATGATTGAGATCATAATTTTCTTTCTTATAATAATTCATCAAAGTCAAAAAGTTAAATAAATATCCAAATTAAAGTGTTCCCATTTATATATATTTTTTAATTTTCCGTAGGATATATGCATTTCATTCATTTCGTGTCAAAGTACCAAATTCCTCTGGGGATGAAGAAGACTTTTTCCTTCTTAGAATCACAAATTCAGAAACAAATTCCTCTGGCTACTTGAACCCACAATTTTGCTCTTTAACCTCACTGTATATTTTTTTAAAAAATAAATCTTAAATTTCATTTTTCAACAAAAAATTGTAAATTTTGTTTCCTCTAGCTCCTCATCTCCCTCTAACACATGGCCAAGGTGGCCAACACCACATGCAATCGAATAATCAATTTGACAAGCTGCATGTTATTAGGTGTAGATAGAGAAGAAAGGGAGATGTCGAATTTGAACTTTCTAATTGTCACATAGGGCATTTGAAGATGCTCTTACCTGTTTTCATCATCTTGTTATATATAGAAATTAATTAATTTTTTCTTCACCACCCCATTACCAAATTACCATCTAAGATTTGACATAAGAAAATTTGGATTCATGACCCCTGAAAAGATGCCATCGTACCAACAAGTAGGGTTATATATCATCTCGAGTCATGATCATGACTACTAAATTAGACTAGGGGGTTGTTATTTGGAACCGTACACATCTTTAAGTGGTAGAGTGCATAAATATATACACTGTCATCACAGGCATGCAAGCAAAGTGGATCGATCAAATGGAATATTAGGTTATACATTGCAAGTTATCACGGGAATGCCAATTAATTAATTACCAACCAATGGGTTTGGCCATGACATTGAAAATATTGAATTATTATGCAAAGGTTGCAAGCAAACAAGAAGATAATATTCTTGGTAGCATTTGATCCGTACAGGGTTGGCAAAGCTGATATACCCGGCCTATATATCAGTGTTTTTATAAGGAGATGAGTTAAGCTCTGCTAGCTAGACAATTGTTGTTGGCATCGTATCAATGTGCCCCACAGAAAACACCCTTTTAGTATCACTTTATGGGCCACACAGTACATATTATTAGGGTCTTAAATTTTTGCTTAGCTGGTCATTCTATATTAAACCAATCCAAGTTAAGAGGGAAAACAAAAGCTTTCTCATCATATTTAGCATTTAGGGTTAACTTCTGACTTATTTACACAGAAAACAGAATCTGTATTTCCTTTTACACTATTTTTATTCATTGTGAGGTTGTTGGACGATCAATTCAATGGGACGGTTTTAGGGTTTTATCACTACTAACCAAAAAGATTAAAACAACTATAATATTGTAAAAAGTTGGTCATGGACCGTATTGTGCCCCACTTTTTTTCTGTCCATAGAAAAATAATCAATAAATAAAGGAATCATTATATTGAATACTTACCCAAACATGAGATTAGTGATCAATCCTCCCTTTAACATTAAAATTATCTTTCAGGTGATCATGTACAGGTACAATTAGTTATGTTTCTAAGTGACATAAAATTTTGTATTAAAAATAATTTACAATTGATGGTCGATATGTTATTATATTGAATATTTATCTAATTAGATAAAAAGATCGGGTAAATATTTATGTCTTTTTAACAGCCACTTAAATCAACTAATTATGTAGGAATGTGCCAACTCATAATTAAGATTAAAGCAAGAAGAGTGAGGTTTTACATGCTAATATGCTATAAATATGCTTCTAGGGTTAGGGCTTGGCCATTGCCACCACAAAGCAAGCTCTTGTATCCTCTCTCTCTTGTCTCTCTCCTTTTTTTTCTCCCTCCCTCTCTCTCTCTCTCTCTCACTCTCTCTCTCTCTCAAATTTTCCATGTCCTGATTCTGGGTCAATAATTAATTTATGCAAAGAAGATCGAATTGGGATCTAAATTACAATTGAAATGAGGAAGCGGCAAGTTGTTTTGAGAAGAACAGAAGAAGCTTCAGCAACTTCATCTTTTACGATTCGGAGCGTGAGATACGGAGAGTGCCAGAAGAACCACGCGGCTGGGGTTGGAGGGTATGCTGTGGATGGGTGCAGAGAGTTCATGGCAAGTGGGGAGGAGGGCACAAGTGATGCACTCACATGTGCTGCCTGTGGCTGCCACAGAAACTTCCACAGAAGGGAGGTCGAGACTGTTTGCGATTGTTCTTCACCTTCTTCAAATGGTGGGGCATAATATACCTAACTAGTTGTTCATATATATTGCTTATTTTTATATATATAATTAATTGTGCGAGTTCATGTAATATATATTGTGTTAGTTTTCTAGCTAGCTAGGTTGGTGAAAATGAGTAGATCGATTGTGGATGGATGGAGAAAAAAATTTTATGGTATGTCGTCTTTTTTTTCTTTTCTTTTTTTCAGACTGTCATGGTTTTTTTCTGCTGATTTACCTATATGTGTATAATTAGTACTTTACCTTTATGTGAATATTAGTGAATAATAAGTGTGTACGTACAAACAAACCAAAAATTTCAAATTCTTCATGTGTTGATGATTTGATGATCAAGTAACCTAGTTATATATATTCTAATTAAGTCCTGTTTAAGCATCTTTATTTCTATTTATGTCTGATAATTTTATATAATTGGCATAAAGCATTGATCTATTTCATGAATTATGCTTACTGATCTTACTAGTATGTTCTGGAATTATTCCTTCTGCAATGTCTAACATATATGGAAAAAGTCTATATATATACGTATATCCTAAAATGTATAAATGTAATTGGATTATTACTTTGTAATTAAGGTTGAAGGCCCACATGATATCTAATCATGTTGGTAGTTATAATGAATTATTTCTTTATTAATAACGTGCAATTGAAAGGTGATTTAAAGACTTAAAGCTTAAACTGAAAAACCCACTAATATTGGGTGATCTCATATTATCACTTTTGGTAGGTCAAGTTGTATTGGTTATCCCAAGAACTAAACTGAGCAAGAAATTAAGAAGGCTATAGAAAGCTCCAAGATATCATATATACACCACTTAAACTAATTACAAACCATAGATTACCTTTTGGTTTTTGGTCACCAAAGGATCTGAAAATGGCAATTGCAAACAATATTTGTTTTTTCTTCGATCCCTTTTGGATGTTCATATAGAGATAGATAAGGGGTGAGACACTTTTCATGTGAGTTGTTGTAATCAAGTTAGGCCTTGAGTATGGGAGGGAACAAACGTTCAGGTATACATTACATTGCAATTTGATCGAATCGGGAAGATGTCAATTCTATGAAGTATTAAAGCTACAAGTATGTATGCATGCATGTTCTTGATTCTTGGGAGCCACCCCCCACCAAGCAAAGCAACTAGTTATTTTCATCGCCATACACAATTTTGGCCTACACATGCACATCACTCTACTGGATAATTTTCATCCCAAAATTTTCATGGAGAAAATCACTAGATGCCCTTACAATATAATGTAATTGTCAATGTATAAAGGCATGTTTCTTGAAGCTATAGAATATAGATTGCTTTTAATAACGTTTGAAGAGATGGAAACTTTGAAATGGTAACGTATATATTGAAATTCGTAGTAATAGATTTCTTTTCCTAGACTCGTTTATTATATTGTAAACTTGTGAATCAAAATTTTGTTAAGTCATATTTTCACGTCAAAACATGTGATCCTCATTGACAATGTGATATTATAACATATCGAAAATCTAATAAAGATCATTAGTTCTTTGAAATTCTATTGTTAGTGTGTAAAATAAGGTTAGAAAATGATCGTGTTTCAGGATCTACATGGCAACCAACCAGGGCCTAATTCTACGACCACCCAATAAAAAAACAACAGGGCCTAAATCTGTGTGCTGGAGGATGGGCTTTAAAAGTTGGGTCTAAATTTAAGAGCTCCAAAAACTTTTGTATATGGTTATCATGCTGTACTCTTACTTGGGCCTTTGGCTGGGGGAGGGCTAGACGAATTTAACAAACCCAACCTAATCGTATTACTTTTACTTTCTTAATTAATTTGGTGTGAATATTATAGGTCTACAGTGTTGGACATCTATATAATAAGGGTTAATAATTATATTCATAAATTTAAAAGCAGACATTAAACAGTGTTGTTTTCTTGGAGCTATGTTTTGAATTTGGAGTTTGAAAACTAATCTGTGTGGCCCGAATATTATGGCCATCATGGTACGTACTTTCGAAGAATCAAAATTAAATGCTTTACCAAACAAGTTCACTTTGTTATTAGAGTGTTAGCAGAGAGGCAGAGATTGAGTTTGACCTAACTAATATATTCAAAAATGCAAATTTGCAATTCACGAATCGAAATAACAATGAAAGTTGGCAGGCATAGCACGTGAATTAGAGTGATGATGGACCATACAGTTTCCTATTTAGGTTAGACAAATCACCTCTTTCTTCTTTGCTTTCACATGCCATCAATCAAACTCCATACCATTCCTCCCAATATAAATTGCACATGACGTAGCTACAAAGCCTACAAGATGCCTCTCATTCAACAAATACATCAAACAAAAAAATACTCATCAACGACATATCAAATAGATCAGACATTAATATTACAATTAACCCACAACCCAAAATCCAATCTAAAATTTCAACAAATTGTTGTCCTCTCAAAATAATAAAATGAGAGATTAAAAATATTGAATCTCCCTTTTTGGAATTGTTTTTTTTTTTCAAACTTTTTTGTTGTTGATTATTACCCATTTGTAAAAATCTAAAAATAATAAACAAATTTATGTGTTTGTCCCATTTAGAAGATGGTCTAAAAATTATATTAAGCAAATGTGCACCCTTATCCTTAATTTGCTCTAAAAAACGTTGCATATAAGGCTTTTATCTTCTATTATTTTCTGAGTTCTGTTTTATGCAGAATCAAGACTTATAAAACTTGTATGAATATATGAGTATGATGAAAATTCAAAAAGGTAATTGAGGTCAAATTTGCTTTTGCAAACACCGAGTGCCAAAACAGTAATTCGCTGGAGTACCATGTATACCAAAAACACAAGTATTAAGTATATGGCTTTTTGAAGCCATCCGCACCAAATTTTTGAGCACTGTTTCACAACTTCTTAATGACCCAAATAAATGTCGATCGATATGTCTAAATGACTGAAACTAGGTGTCAACCCAATTAAAGTGAAGGTGAAACCATTTAACAGTGCATTGGCATATATCAAAATTAGACCGATAAATAAGGAATATCAAAGACATAGATTGTTTGATGGTAGTACTACTAGGACCACCATTTCACTAATGCATTAATCTTTATGCTGTGCAGATAATGGGTGGTCCTTCATTGACTTGCAATAAGTGTGTTTCTTTTCAAATTACATATTTATGATCCATCTTAATGAAATATGAAAAGTAGTTCAACCCTAGCTTGGTAATTCATAAAGATGTGAACTTTTTTATAAATAAGTTTGTAAGGAAAGGGTGTATGAGAGCTTAAATGCTAGTTTAAGATGTTTTTTTTTTTTCTTTTAATGCTAAATATAGAGGTCCTCATATTCTCCTGTTTAAACAAAAGTTGAAAATGATATTCTTAAAAAGTTGAAAACAAAAGAGATTTCACATCATGGGGGAATACTAGTTATGTTAATATCAAGCAAGTGGGTGGTTTTTGTTTTATTGGATTATAAATGATGAAAGGTTTGATAATCAGACAGATCACCTTGCTTTCTTCTCTATCTCTCGTCCATTTATTCCTTCTTCTTCTTCTTTTTTTGCATGATTTTGTAATCTTCTTTAATCCATCATCCCTTAAGGGAAGGTAGGTTATATAGCCATGTTGAGGATGTTAACCTTCCAATCACCACCCAATGGACACATGGAAAGAACATCACAAGGTAACAACTGCAACTGCCCACAACTTTCAAAATATTCCTCACGCTACCACTTCAATCTTACCTTTCATCTTCACTCAATTATTGCTTTCTTTTATGTTTTGGATACTATGTAATGAGTAATAGTCAATTGGGGTTGGCTTTGTTAGTCGAAAACAAAAACACTCCTTACACACCTGAGTTTAAACCTTTCTCTATCTTCTAAATATCAAACAATTTGATATTTAGAATATAAATTATTGATGTCAAAATTAACAAATTATAATTAAGAACCATATCAAAACTGTCACATAAGCGAACCTTAATTACTTTTCGATGGAGCTGAAAATAGGAAATGAAACGATAGAAGTATAGGGTAAATTTGTAGGCCTTTCCTTAGTTGTTGGAGCTTTATTTAAAAGTTGCTTGGTGCTAATTTCCCCACTTTTTTGGATTAGGTTCAATTGAAGAAAGTCCACCATTACTCTAGAGAGTTACAGGACAAAGGTCACAAAGCCCTATAATGCCACAAAATAGCCTATAAATAAGATTGAAAGGTCCACCAGAAGAAAAATAGACTAGACTACACCAAAATTAAACTTATCCTACATATTGTGGCTCTTCCATCACTAGCTAATTGCCCTCCACCAAATTGAGATTAATTAACACATGGATCATACAAATCACGTGTCTATAATTTGTGGTTGTATCAATCTATCACAAATTTGGATGTACTAGCAGTTTCCCATTTTGTGTTTGAAAAAGTTGCCTATTCATGTTGAATTACAACACATGGGATCATGATCTACTATGATACACGAATTTGGGCAAACCAATACAATCAGATTTTGTTTGGACTTTGCACTCGAAGGAAACAAAATTAAAGGTGTATATGAAACATTGCATGATGACTCTGAAAGTAAAATGGTTATTGATTATGAACCCACATTCCCACCACCACTTCATTTTACAATAACATTTTACAGGAATCTTATTGTACAAACTTTGCAACAATGTTTGAATATTAGTACCAACAAATGAAGAAACAAAAATAAAATGAAACCCAATACATAAAAAGATAATCAAATACTAGTTATATTGAAATTTATATACGACCATCTCTTTTTAATTTACTTGCACTAGTTTAATTACGGACTAACAACTTCTTCTTTTTCTCAATATTGGATAAATTCTAAGTTCAATTTTGTGAATATAGTTCTTCACATATATATATACAAAAGATTATCTGCACAATACACCAATTATAGTACAATTGTACAATCATAAACCTCTAATCTTTGATAACAGTGAACGGAATTATTAATGTCTTTGTTTCGAAGCAATTCTGGGCTCCAACAAAGTTAGAAATCATCCACAACTGTAGGATCAAATCCCAACAAACTGACGACTGAGACTTATAGATGTCTTCCATGTGAGTTTGGAGGAAGTGGGTTCCAGTGTTCTTGCACCTTCAGCTCCATCTCTCATTCTAATTGTTCTTAAATTTCTTGCTATTTAGATTCTCGCAATCAACTAGTTGCAGACATGTTAATCGAATAACTTATTAATCAATTAAGTAAGTTAATGTTGAACATTGCTTACAAATCGCATTAATGAATAGAGGATCACCAAGTCAAACCTCATTATAGCAGGACATGATGTACATGAATTATCTCAAGGATTTACACAAACTTATAAATTCTTGCCTGTATCTCATACATCATCATCATCTACATCCAGAACTTTTGCTTTAAAAGAAGCTTGTACGGTTTTGGAAGGAGTTTTGATGGACCAAAATATATAATATACTTCAAACCATTGGCGATCATTTATTCTTGGTTGAGAAATTATAGTTTATTTATTTTTCGTAATGGCTGTTGATATGTGAAGAGGGTATGACAAGTTAAAAAGATTTAACTACATCCAATATGTGAATACAAGTAAGAGTCTTAACGGGTGAAATGCGACTCTTAACGGGTGAAATGCGTGATATCATGTTATCCCTTTTTTTTTGTCGTGTTTGTATTTTTACCTATTCGTTAAGCATTCGAATCAAGTCGTTTTTCACACGAACATGAACACGAAAAAATACAATCCATTTCGAGGTCTAATTTCAAACAAATGCTAATTTTAGTGTGCAATTAATATATGATATTTGAATACAATGTGGTTGGTGGAAAAAAAATTATATATATTTAATGGGTTTGGTCTTTCACTCCTATTGGAACTGCTTGCATATCATACAAATGTTGGTAACATTAACGACACATAATAAAAAGATATGCTCAAATCTTATGTTACTATGAAGACATTTGTGATTTATAAATGCATTTTTTTGTTGTAGTTGGGGTTCGAACTAGGGAGGAGGGGTTGGGGCACATTGAGCATTGCCACCTTTTATGTTAGTTGTTAGTATATATAAATGCATTTGTTAAATAGTGAATAATTATGGATTAAAAAAAGAAATATTTGAGTGAGTTAGCTAGAAGAAGCCTAGAACCCATTTTGTTTGAAGGTAATTGAGTGAGACCCATACCTTTGGCAGTTGGATCGCATGCAAAATTGCAGGCAGAAAAACAAGATTACTGACTTCATGAGTACGTGACAAAACACCAAAACAAACCCACAACCCACATTGTGGTGGTGGATATTGGATAAGACACTTGCTATTAAGTACCACTTCCGTCATTATCTCTATTAATTTATTCTTCCCATATAATATAATAATGCCCTCATCTGGCATCTGCTTCCCTTTAAAGGTAAGTGACAATCCATTAATTAACCCATATTCAACATTACCAACTTACCATATTAGATTATATATGCCTCTTTTAGCTTAATTAATTAATTAATACCATATAATATTAGTCTAAATTAGCTTAAACACAGACAGAGAGTACTCTCTAATCCAATCCAAACCACCAGAAGGTAACTCAGTCCCAGCAGAGATTTCTTGTATGCATGCAAAGAGCTTGCACTTTTAGAAGAATAAATAATTAAAGCCATGATAGCTACGATTTTATAGACACCTAAATAAACAATACACACACAAATATACATCAGAACCCATATCACTACCATACCCCATTATTAATTAGCCAATATATATAATACCCACTTTAAAAATAGTGGTGAAAAATCTAAGACAAATTAATAATAGACTTGGGGTTATTAAATATGATTTCTTTGATCTCTCGGATCATTCTCTCTCAACTTTGATAATTGAAAAGTAGAGAATTGCGGAAAGCTAAGAGGATAAACTAGAATAATTTTTTGCAACCGCCCCCAACATATGTTGCAACTCACTTTCTGCTTCTTTCTATCAGACACCGGATAAAAAAATCTCTCTCTGATGAGACATTAGATTCAGAAATTACAATGTTCTCACTTTCACAAAAGAAAAGCACCTAGTTTTTTCTCAGAGAACAAGAACAATGAAAATTTGATTTCTTTTTTTTCTTTTTTAACAAAGTATAAAATAGGAAAAAAGAAAATGAAGTGAACCCCTAAAATATAAACAACTTAAACACAACAAAAATAGCATTAAAACATGGCAAAGTAAACAGGGAAAAGAGCTAAAAAACTAATGAATAAAAGTAGTACAAGTAAAACAGGATATGCAAATTAATTAATTCCCTTTTTTTTTTTGTAAGCTAATTAATTCCCTTTGGATCATCAATCAATCTCTCCCAGGTTATCCTCAACAAGGTAATTATCTCATTAATTAAAACTAAACACATTGAGAATTAAAGAAAGGAAGAAGAAAAAAAAGAGAGAGCAATTAACTAACTAATTAATTAACCAATAGTACTGGCCTTACTCTATCTCTAACTCAACTCCTTATTATTGTTCAAAAGGATCAAGAAGAAGACGATGACCCATTAGTGGCGGCATGCGGGGCAGCATCACCCTGGTAGTGATGATTCGGGTCCTGAATGCTGTTTCCGTTGTTGTTGTCATCGTTGTCGTTGTCGTTGCTGTCATTGTTGTTGCCATTGTTGTGGGTTTGCTGATGATCAAGAATGTTGTTGTTGGGCATACCAGCGGTACCGCCAGTACCGCCAGCACCGCCATTGACGACATCTCTCTTGGCGAAGGTGTTCTTATTGTTGTGCATCCACACCTTGAGAACCCCTTTGTCCACCCCAACTTCGTTGCAGAACTCCTGCATAATCTCCTCGTCTCTCTTCTGCATCTTCCACCCGACACGCTCCGCAAAGTGATACATCTTCTCCTTCTGGTCCTGGCTGAACTTTGTCCTGAACCGCTTCCTCGCATTCGGACCGCTTCCTGGCGAGACCATCTGGTGATTATTCGAATTCGGACCGCCCATGGCGTTTTCCTGAGGCGAAATCCCCGTTGAGAGAGCCAAAAGCATGTGGGGAGCTGAGGGGTAGTAGGAAGAAGAGATCGGAGGCGGAGAAGCTGAATTGGGGCTTCGATTTCCGCCGTGCTGCGGCGGAGGCGGTGGGTGGTGGCGGTGGTGAGGCTGGTACTCTATCACATGGGTTGTGGTGGTGGTGGATGGAATAGTGTCCTCCGGCTCACGGCGGTGGAAATTGCGGTGGCATCCGCATGCAGCGCATTTTAGCGAGGTGGGGTCGGCCGGTGTGGCGGTTGGAGAGGGCATGAACTCCCCACAACCGTCGAGAGCATGGCCGCCCAAGCTGGCTGCATGGTTCTTGAGGCATTCTTTGTAGGCTACCACCACAGGGGTGATGGCTATGTTGTGTTGGTGGCGCTGGTGGTGGTGTTGGAGGTGGGGGTTGGTGCGTTTGAGGACTCCGTTGCTGAAGGATAGAGGCTTTGCGGGTTGGATCCGGGTCGGAGTTTCGCTGTCAGCTTCTGGGGATTTTGTACTGGTGGTGATGGTCGGGGTTATATCCATCGCTTAAACATCTAGGGTCTCAAAAAACAACACAAAAAATGAAAAATCAAATCAAGAAATTAAAAAAAAAATTAAAGGGTACAGCTTTAAGGGGCTAGGGTTAGATTTCTATACAGATTATGAATATGAGCATCCATGGAAGCTCTGAAGTGGAAGAAGATATATGGGGGTAGTGAGAAAAATTGTAGCTTTTGGGTTAGCTAGGAAGAGGAAGAGAAAGCTAGAGAGAGGTTGATGATGATGATGATGATGAGCAGTGATGACTGTCGATAATAAAAATCTGGGTTTTGTGGTTGTCCTTCTTAACCACTTGTTTTTTTAACCCTGGTTCTAATCCATGGTTAAGTTGTTGACCCCACTTGGGGTTAGATGTTGTGTGTAATAAATGTACCTTAGCAGCTTAGCTATTGAATTGACCCTGCCAGACTTTCCATTATGGTCTTAAATCCTAGAGAGTTTCATTTTTCCAAGTCCTACACTCCTACTCATCATGGGTTATATGACTCATATGCCCTTGAAAAGAGAAGGTTTTTTGGACAATTATGACTCGGTTTGGAGACCGAGTTGACCCGGGAGAGTTAGTTCATAAATTAATTAAAAATTTAAAACCTGAGGTAAGTTGAGAGAAAGGGCCTGCAAATCTCAGACATTGACTGTAAGTCTGTAACCCATCTTAATTTTGTCAAGTTGCACTGTGAGGTCTGGACCGCTTTAACAGTAAGCTTTTCAATTTGTTATTGCCACCCCCCTCAACTTTTTATTTAACACTCACAAAGACAATTTTACCCTAATTCACAAGCACAAAGTATATAATTGTAGGTTATATGATTATGGCAATGTTGGCTTTTCGCACGGTAGGGAGTGAATCTATCAAAATTCGGGTGTTTAGGACAACACATTCCTATAAATTAAAGGTATCTTTGTTGGCTTGAGAGAATTTTCGGACGCTGAACGGGTGTGTCCGGAGAACATTTTGATTTTGTCAACCAAACGACATCGTCTTAAGCACCACTCACAACCGAGTCGCGGGCAATTAATTATTAATTTATTGGACTCACGTTTGGACCTTAGTGCATGATCATAATCTTACTTAATACGTAATAAAGCACCTTGATTCAGAGACACGTGTTAATGAGGCGACACGTGTGTGCTACACTTGGGCACTTTCGGTGTGCCACGTGGTACCGTAATCGGTCCGTATCCAGATTAATAAAGTCAAATTAGTAAATGATGGTCAGCGTTATGAATATAGATGTGGTTCGTGTTCGGATACGGTACGTGCGGGACTACCGTAGTGTAGTTCCGGGCTCCTAAAACCGTTGGGCGCACTGACTTTGGTGTAACATTTTAACGCGTTATTGGCAGATGAAGGTGGTGATTAGATTTCGGATTAGCGATGGGAAGTGTGAAGGAGGATGATGTAAGCAGCCCAATCATGGAACAGCTAAGGTTTAATCATCGAACGGCGTGTTAACCCCACAGCCGTTTCATCCATTTGCATCGAAACTCACACTTGTGAATTTATTATCATTTTGTTTTTTGGTAATTTACTTTTTTTATACGGCTAGAATGGGAGGGATATTGTCATTATTGTTGAAATGAATGATATATTTTGTATATTTATTAATACTTATTTAAAAATATAAATTTGTCATATAATACATTAATCAGTAACACTAATTAAAAGTTTAAAACTCTAACATTATATACAGACAGACACCTTTCTTTGTATCATTTCCAACAAAGTTCTCAAATAGGGAGGGTACTATAACGATAAAATATATTTTCCATCGCTTGGCATGTATAAAAAGAGTATTCTGAAATTTCATTTCTTATAGCATTTTCAAATTGATTGTTTTTTATATGGGTACATACAATACAATATTACTTTAGTTACAAGCCTTCGCATTTTACCCTTAAGTACTATTAGTGTAAGTACAACTTTCTTTATGAATAATTTTACAAATCAACATTATGCTGTTTAACACATTGTGGTCTAAAAGTATTTCTTTCTACAATATAAAAAATTGATATTAGAAATGCAATATGAATAGTACACAAATGTAGAAATCGGGCAAGGGCCATAAGGCACATGGGTGTTCCATCAATCAGGATACATGCCTTAATTATAGGGTTTATAACTTTATAGCATTTGCTTAGGCCATCTAGCATTGCTAATGGAAAACGAAGCTGTATTTGTACTATGAGTTTGTCCCATAGTGCAGGCATAATTAACTGTTACGTATGGCTAATTAGTAACTTAATTTGTCCCCGCATTCATTGGTGGAACAATATGTGGAAGTACTTGAACCCCATGATCTTCACCACCCACACGTGGGACCCAAAACTGCAACTTCTGAGCCAAAAGCTCCTGAGTCCTCACATGACCATGCCTTGTATAGGGACAGCCCACCTCACACCCTACATTTTTAGGGACACCGTCACATTTTATGGAGTGGTATCAGTATCACTGCTATGACAATTTTTTCACTCTCTTCCCCTCACAACAATTAACCCCAGAGTTGGCACGTGGCAAAAAGATTTACGGATCCAAGTTCAAAATCACTAGTATGCTGTCTGATGTCCTTCACTCAATGATGCCGTCAATGAGGTTCTAATGGTGGCAACTAGGAAAACAACTCCTAATCTTATCTTGTTCCATGATTAAACCACAGTAAATTATTTGATTTATAGCTTTAATCAAATTAGACATGATGTTAAGGCAAAGAAACAAATGATTTTTGGTTAAAAGTTTGATCCCCATCCAATAATGTATGCCTCATATTAGCTTGCACAACCTGAAGATAGTGGCACATTAATGTTGAAAGCTCAGCTACCCAAATCAATTAGAGCTTGGAAGATAAACAACAAAGCTTCAATCATTTAACAAAGCCAGTGATCGATGCATCTCGACCATCAGACAATTCCCTACCATTCAATAATGGTCGTTTACATAAATAAAATATTTAAATGAATAGTATACAATCATTGAATATAAATGTGAGATATTGATGCGATCTAAATGGGTATTCAATTTCATTCATCTAAACTATGTATACATTTAAGTAATACTTAATAATTCACATTTATTGTTTAGGATTTAACAGTTTCTGCAGAAAATTTTGAATATTAGAAAAGACTTGTGGTTGAGAGCCCTTGAGTTGACGCTACAGGCTTTGCTTGTAAATTTGTAGTTCAAAGGGATTATCATCTCAAAGTAAAGAGAACAGTACACTACACTGACTCTTATAATTGTTATGGACCTAAAGTAAAAGAAAATTTTGATTCATACATTGATTAGATCCACAGCCAATTGGCTGGGCTAGAGAGGAGGTAGGAGCCTAGGAATGTTGTGGATCGAATTCATTTGGGTTTGACATATGATATGAGTCAGTCTAATCACAAAAAGTAATTTAATTAAATATTGTTTGTCGTCCTGTAGGCTGTAAGCAAATGTATAATTGTACGGTGATGTGAAGTTGCATTCCATAACTGTATAATTGAAGTTGGTGGTGACCTGAGAGACCCTCAGTGTTGGGGGTTTCCATGCTATACTTTTACATCAAAATTGACCCACAGATGGAAACCCTATATATATATGTTGGACCCTAATGGTATAATAGTTCCACTTAGTATGATTTTGGTTTGTATTAAATTGGGACCCCTGACCAATTTGCTAAACTACCTAACCAACCCAAAATAAGTGGCAAACCATTAATCAAATCCTGGTCATTTTCTGTCGTGCAGAAAAGTAAAAAAGAAAATTAAGAATCTTGGTATGATTTTATCTAGATCTAGTTAGTTGAAGACTTAATTAACAAGTCTTGATCATAGGTTGGGTGCAATAATATTGGTCCTCCATAACCATAACCATAAACCAAGATTTATTGTATAGGTCCGACAGTAGGGAAGTACTGGTTTCTTTAGGATAGTGGTTCTACTGGTTGTCCTTTGGCAAACCTAGGATCCAAAAAATCATACATGTCCAGGGTAAGTAAATATCTCTAATTAATAATGAATAGTGGAAAGACATGTATAGGGTCGTACATGGTAAAAGCTGCCTCGATTGCTTTTTTTAAAACAGTAATGCTACTCCCATTTCTTTGGCTAGTCAATAAATGAAGGATTGGTGAAGTTTAAAACTACAATGCTGAGTTGCTGAGTTGCTGATCATTGACCAGGATTAAATTCTCTTTTACATAATGTAAATTATACAAGCGTGGGAAGTTAATATATAGATGGTACATGCAGCTACCAGCATCGCTTTATATACAGCGCCGGCACTTGCGTTTTTCTTCTCCTTGTTGGTATATGACCTACAGATATGGACTATACTTGGGTTATATTTAAAACATAATTGGATATAAATCTGGTGGATAAGACTCTCTCATAAATCTTCTCTACTTTGATATTGTATTGGAGGATTTTTTGGAGAACGACGTATGATATACAAACAACCTTAAAATTATTATATAAAATGCATTATTTTTTTTCTCCTTTTTGCCAAAAATATCTTCTTGCACACATATATACTGCAGGCCTAGCTAGTCGATCTTAATTACGTTATTTAAGGCAAGGAGAGTAAAACCACACCTAACAACATTCATAAAGTGACTACTCCAACAGTTATGGGGACCAAAATTATTGCAGCAACAGTCAAAATGATGACCTATATATTTTCATCTAAACACAAGTTCCTAATCGGTTGATTGAGCTACCCTTGAGGTTTGGCAAATTATGAAATTAACTTTATTGCTTGTAAATTATACACAAGGCAATAATTCTTATGATGCCACTGCTGCTACAAACTGCAGACCTATAATCGAAACCTAAAAAATAAAACACTACTATTAGAAGGTTAAAATTGAAGACATTTAGAACGGTCATTTTTAGTTAAACTGAAATGCAACTTAACCAATAATTTTACAATTCCATTACCTAATTCTCTGAGCATTATAAGGACCCTAGAACAAAAATCTGAGGATCTAACCGACCCCATATTGCAAGAAGAGGTAGGGTCAAGGGTGGAAAAAAAGAAGAAGCATAAAGCTCAAATTTAATGTATTTTTTTTCTCATGAGTCCATGGAGGGATGATCTACTGGGCTCATGACACAATCACAGTCTATCCTATTAATTAATGTCCTCTGACAAGTCTACCTAATAGTCCTTCATTTTGGTACACTCTGTATAATTTCTCTGCAACTCAATGAGAAACTGAGAATCGACTTATAATTATGAGGTATGTGGATTGCATTGCTAGTTTGCTACTGGTCCTACATACTCAATTATGACAATCTTGTCTTATACTTAGTACAGAATAAAGATGGAACCATTGTTCAATTTAATTGGAATAGTTCAACTATTCTGGATTATTGTTGCAATAGTGCGATCCATTCAAACATTCATATGCTTGAATGGCTCATTTAATTTCCAGCTATGTTAAAACATTTATATCTATCGAGGCCCAGTGCAAAATATTTCTTTCAAAATTTGGGCCAAGCTGTAGATCATCGAAGCATATTGGGCACCGTCAGCCTTTAATTAATAGAGCTGCAGGTGTAGGCCCATAAAACAAATAAGTTTGAATTGTGAAATGATTGAAGGCCCATTTGTATCGGCCGAATCATCCCATGTACACTTTCTTTTGGGCCAAAGTTCTATTTATAATTGCATTTGGCACCTCAATGTCAACTCATCCTATCCTTACAAGCTAGAAAAGAGAAATACCTCTAAAATGCAAGGAGATACCTGCTACCTTTCAATAATATTTGAATTTTCTACTACATTTCCAATTAAAGTCATGTATTACAAATTCAAAAGTAATGCACACACTCAAAAAGTATTATGAATTTACTTTTTATTTTACGCATGCACAAAGTTAGTAGTAACTTACCAGCACAAAAGAGTGTTGGGATTACCTTATATAGTTATAAGTCATTAATTTTTCTTGTTTGGACTTTGACCGGTCATAAAATATGACATTTGAGCCAATAAAAAATGGATTTCTGAAACCTTCCTCTAAAGGGAAAAGAGACAGAGTTTGGAGTATTGGGTGATGTGGGGTTTACACTAAATTTAGAGCTTCCATGAGTGGCATTCCCATGTGGAAGTTGGATCAAGGTCACATGAAAGAACATGAGTAGTGCAATAAGGTATGCTTTTCGTCCTTCTTTCCGTGATGCACCGTGCAATCCACGACCCCCTCTTATAGGGGTCTTCAATTTACTCATCACTTCTTTTTTATATTGCCAATTGTGCATAAAAGCATCATGAATTTCTGTAACAAACTTTCTTGTTCTTAAGTCGGTGCTTGCCAATTAGAGAATCTACTCACTATTTGAGAATTGAAAAGATGGTAGTTGTTGTATACATCAAACTCAAGAATTGGACTCCATAATGTGCCCAATTTTGATTTTATTATGTCCAACACGTTCTCACCATTTGCATTAACTATGGAACATGTTAGTGTTGGATTGATTATAAACCCATGCACTTCTTGTGTAGTGTAGCAAAGCCAAATCTTGAATAATGTAATTTTGGCACTAGTTTGTTAAATTGCGATCAAATAATTGCTGAGTATGATATTTTTCTAATTTGTAAGATGTAAATAAGCTTGTAAACAAACTTGTATACACTTGTTTATTTTTCTAATCTAATAACTTATTATTTGATGAGAAAAAGAAGTGAGATCATTTAATTTTGGAAGCAGATATGTCGGTGAATCTAGAGCATTGGAAAAAGAGATTTACATTCAGCCATTTGGGGTTGGCAGTGAGAAACTGAGAAGAGATTTAGAGCAGAAAACGAAAGGGATGGGAGCGCAGGATGCGCGCTTTTGTCAAACCACCGCAGCTTTGGGTCATGTGCTGTGCTCAGTCGAGGCACATGGGACAAGGACCAAAGCGTCCTGCTTTTTAAAGGTAACGCTTTCCTTTCCCTTAATTTAATACTCTGTTTTTTTTTTCTTTCCCTTATTTTATTATTTTCTTCTAGACCATAAAGAACTAAACAAATACAATATTTATTGTCCTCAAAATAAACAAAGGCTTCCGTTTTCTCGATTTCTCTGTCCACTGAGACCTTGCGGGACCCATTCTTTCCTTTCCCTTAATTTAATACTCTGTTTTTTTTTCTTTCCCTTATTTTATTATTTTCTTCTAGACCATAAAGAACTAAACAAATACAATATCTATTGTCCTCAAAATAAACAAAGGCGTCCGTTTTCTCGATTTCTCTGTCCACTGTGACCTTGCGGGACCCATTCTTTCAATCTCTTAACGACCTCTACTCTCCTTCTTCAATGCACCGACCGCACCCTCTTTAAAAAAAACAAAAGATAATAGAAATTACTAAAATAGCCCTTAGCCAATCTTGAAATCCAACTAGTGGGATATTACTTTCCGTCTTTCCCCTTGATTCTTAATGACCTGTACTGTATCAACCCAACCAGTTCACCTACAAGCTACAATGTAGCTATTTATGTTTCTTACCATTACATTACTGCCTATATTTCTCACATTATTCTTTCCAACACTTTTTTGCTAACTTTTACTTTTGTTTTTTACTCCCCATTTTATAGCCAACAGTAAACTTGGAAAGATATTTTTGAAGGTATGATTACTAAACTTGGATAATGTCCCCTCTTTCATTCCCTTTTCAATAGTGCGGGGTTAAGAGGTAAATCGCATAGCTTTATACACTAAAATTCAGCCCAATCCACACTTGAATACATTTTTATCCTAGCCGTCCGATCATATGGCTGGACACGTGTCATACGATGCTCAGCTAGCACAACAATTTAACGGCTCAATGAACCCCCGGCCATCCCATTGAATCATTGATATTCTTGTATATATACCCCACACACACTACCCAAGTACCACCACACTCTCATCTCCTTCCTCTAGGCTTTTGAGGGTTTGCCATTTCAGGAGGGGCTTGTCTCTGTAGCAATAGCCATGGCTAAGTTTGTTGCTGCCTTGATCCTGGCACTCCTTGCCATCTCCATGCTTCAAACCACGGTATGACTACTCTAATTTCTCTCTTCACCTCCACAAAAGAAAGTAACACATTGTTGCCCAAATAAAAAAGAGAGAGACTAACCCACATTCACAACCTAACATGTTTGGTTCACTAATTTTTGCAGGTTATGGCAAACCATGGCCATGGAGGTCATCACCATGGCAATGTAAGCTCTATCTCACTTACTCTCACTCTCACTCTCAGATTCATACAAAGGAAATATTGTGGGTGCTTATACTTCTGGGATGTGGTTTTGTTTCCTTGTTTGTGATTTCAGAATCCATATGGACCTGGGAGTCTCAAGAGCTACCGTAAGTAGTAAATTTAAGAGTACCCAATTTATTTATTTATTTTCCCTTTTGATGTTATTTGGTTCACTTATTTTTCCTAAAATGTCAATGCGGTTCACAAATTAAATTTTATTTCAATTTGATCCACAAATTGTCTAACAGGTTCCATTTTGGTCCAAACAGTCTATTTTGAACAATTTTGTCCTTAAAATCAGCTCATGTCCGGCCAACTTTGAAGTCCGATTTGGACTTGTGGATCAAATTGCAACAAAATTTAAATTGTAAATTATTTTAAGATTAAGAAAAATAAGAGGACCCATTCGTTCAATTAACTCAAAAGTGGGTCTACAAACCTTTTTACCATGGAAAATCTGGGTTACAAATTTACAATCCTCTCCCCAGTCAAACCTCTGACCGTGGTCTCCGGGGGTGTTTTGACTGTTTTGACAGAGGAAAATGACTGATATGATTTGGTTTGTGTGTGTTTTGTGAATTGATGAAATGACCAGAATGCCTACCACAATGCACGAGGAGGTGCAGCCAGACCCAATACCACAAGCCCTGCATGTTCTTCTGTCAGAAGTGTTGCAGAAAGTGCCTGTGTGTGCCCCCGGGGTATTATGGGCACAAAGCTGTGTGCCCTTGCTACAACAACTGGAAGACCAAGGAAGGAGGACCCAAGTGCCCTTAATTCATCGAGCCGGTCTCTACTTTGATCTTCATTTTCTATCTTATCATATCAAAATATCATCTACTACTCTACTACAAACTATATATAAGCTCTCTTTTGAACTGGGTTCTGTTTTTGTTGGGTTAGGACTTGAAAATTAAAGAAAGTACCACCCAATCACTGGGGCTTTACCTAAAATGAGAGTGACTTTAACTCTTTTGTCCTCCATTGCAATTTCTGGTTTCACAAATAGATTAATATCAATACTGTTGTAACACGAATTCTCCAAAAGGCTAGACTTGGAAAATCAATAACCTTGCAAACACGAACGGACCTCCGGGAGGTTAGAGGGCACCGGTGTGGTGCCGGCCAACGACTCTCCGACGATCAAGTCAGTAAACAAGATCAATTATGAACTCAAAGCAATGGGCTCAAAGCTTAGAATTTCTTACCTTCGAATGAGATTGTGAGAGCGTTTATATAGAGGATGAGCTAATCCTCATGGCCTTAGGATTGTAAGTTCATTGAACTTGTAATCACCGGGAAGTATAATCCATATAGGATTGAACTTCTATGCTTGAATCCTTATTTGGGAAGGATTCAAGCTCAGTTTGTGTTATTGGAGAGGTCCAATTGTAGTAGGAGTCTATTTCCTTGCTTTATGTGAAGTTTGCGGAGGTCCTTTGCTCCATGTCGCATGAAGGTACTCCTTTTTGTAGTGGTTCGTACCGGATGGAGCACCCCTAATGCGGAACTTACCATTGTAGGTCCATAGTTGGGTTGTGCGCCTTCGAGTAAGGTCCGTTCCTCATGTGTAGGTAGTGGTGATCTCTATAGTACCTTAGTGATAGGAGACTATCTTATTAGGTGACTACCTAATGGAGCGACTACCTAGCGTAGGTAGTCCATGGCTTCGTTTAAGGAGTAGGTCCTTTGATATTTGGTAGAAGTTCGTGGTAGGAACTTTTCATTGGTGTGAATACCTCCGCATTTGATTATTTGTCCCTTCTAACTTTGGGCATTTATGAAAATTACCCTTGGTCCCTACAAATATATTTGCACTTTCCTTTGTCTAGTCACTTGCTCAATTTCTGGTTTCACAAATAGATTAATATCAATATATTTGCACTTTCCTTTGTCTAGTCACTTGCGAATGCTAGGACTTGGAAATGGATTGTTTTTGGGTTTCAGCTATTAACCCCAATGTGAACCAATAACATAGAGACAAAAGCAAAGAAAAAGGTTTTGGTACCTCACTTGTGCAGTAGTACTAGTGCCCCATTACGGCATAATTTTACCGATTTATTCTTACTCCAATTTTGATTTATGCTTTTTTTATTATAGATAAGTAAACGTGCCTGAGGGTCAATGTCCATGACAACCATGGCATCATTTTTTTTGGCTCATTGAAGCACTAGGTTCTCAAACCAGTCAAATACATCCATACTAGTGCAAAATCAAAGAGCAAAACATAGCAAATTACACAAATAAAACTCAATACACGATACATATTTTACATTCATAATAAGGAGAATAGAGTTGAAGTGTCTTGGTTTATACAACCCATTATTATTGACTTATCAAACACACATGCTTCAAATAGAACTAGTACATACACAACACAACACAACACAACACAACACAACATGATCATAAACACAAACACAAACACAGACACAACACAACACACAACACAACACAACATGATTATAAACAAAGACACAGACACAACACAGATAGATGTTTAGCTGTCCATTGAAAGTGATCTTCAGCTGTAGAACTTCACCTCCTGCTAGACAACTGAGGTACAACTGCGACTTCTGCCATTGCTAGTCTACCATCCCCCTGGTTCCGGTCAAAGTACTAAATGAAAAACATACAATAGTTAGATAATTAACACATTATACCATGAAATTAATTACATAATTATTAAATATCTGAGAGATGCAGGCAATGCTTCATTAATGCTTACCCATACATTGGCAAACCATGCCAGCATATAGCATGGTAAAAAGAAACCCAAAAAGACCTGAGAAACAGAGAGAGCTAAATTATAATATCAATCTTAACAACTAAATAATTAAAAGTTTTTAGAGAATTAATGGATTTATATATTTTAGGGTTAATAATTTCTTTAATCCAGTAATACTTACACATATGATAGTAAGAAGATCGCCGTCCCCCCCATGTTGGTAGAAGTAGTAGGCATCTTTCACCACCAAAAACGCCAAACACTGCGAGGCAAGAATAGACACAGAGATATGAAAAATGAATTAATTCATTAATTTGCTTATGGCAGCTGCTGAGGCTCAAATTAATTAGCTGATGAAATTAGCAGTAGATTAGAGTCTAGAAAAATACTATAAAAAAGAAAAGAATAGAAAAGGAAACTATGCATATATTTAATATTAATTGTAATTAGTAATTGGTAAGTCCACCACTAACCATGGATTAGTGTTCATGGGTTGGGTTTCGGGTGATGGAATTTGTAAATGTAGCAGACCTCCTATTTCACTCGCTATTAATAGAACGTAAAGAGCAGTACACTACACCAACGCACACAAAATTGATTTCTCAATGTATAAAATTGAAAAATAAAAAAACAATAATAATAAAATCAATCCTTGTATATATAATTTAGTTAGTGGTCATAATTCTGTATGTAATTAAGGTTAATTTGTTGCCAAGTTCATGAATATATGATTAATTATGAGTTGAATTAATTAATGAAAGGCTTACGATAATAGCTCCAATGCGGCACAGTGATGAACTTCCAATGACATTAAATCTAGACGTTGGAACATTGAGTTGCTGCATCCGGAGGAACTCTGCAGCTGCTGCCGCCTCGGCCTGCGCGTGCGCGGCCCTCGGACCTTGGAATTGCATGTCCCTCGGCAGAGCAGTGTTAACTGCGAAATAGCTTTCACTGCAACACACATGCCCATATGGATATATGGATCACCATTAATTAAGTATACACCATATATTAGAGCTTAATTTGGAGATATGTACTTAATTAATGTCTAATACACTAATTAGTACAAGTAGTATCTAATTAATATAAAGAGAACTTGCCTCATGATACCAATGGTGACATCTTCAGGTTGAGCAGTAGCACATTCAGTAGGGGGTCGTACTACTGTTATAATGAAATCAGGTTCATATGCCTGTACAGATAATACTACTTAATTATAAAGGCATGATATATGATGTAAATAAACTTAAATCACTAATTAAATTACATATTTCTTCTAGTGATGATATATGTTATTATATACCTGGTTGCATATTTCGCAGATGAGAGTCTGCCTCTCGTTTATCCATTTTTGAATGCACTCCCTGTGAGCGAACTACATAGGAAGACAAAACCAATCTTAATTATTAATTAATTAACTAATTAATTAGAAGCTAGCTAGAGGACACGTACGTTGTCAGACGTGTTCTTACTTTTCCAGATGGAAAGAAAAAGAATTTGAATTAAGACCAAATTAAAAAGGATGAATTGCATGACTGTCCTTGACTGGTTGCAAAAAAACATACAAAAACCAGACCAGGGTTGACTGACACGTAGGCCTTCTTCAGGATGAAGTGAATCGATCATATATATTCAAGTAATAGGCATATTTTGTAAAGAAAGGAAAATTAATTGAAGCAGAAAGAATTAAACTAATTAAGCTTAATTAATTATTAGTTGTATGTATACCTGCAAAGTGCCCTTGCACTTGCAAGGAGTTTCCAACTGTTGAATAAAATCTTCTTCCTGGCAGATCCTGCATTCAACATATCGTTCAGCTGAGTCAGCTCCGGCCTCAACATCCACATTGAGGTCGATATTATTCTCCACAGAGGCCTCCTTTTTGTCCACGCTCTTTTCCATATTCTCCATTCCAATTCTGCTTTAAAAAACAATATACAATTATAAAAACTCCATTCAAAATCTACTTATACTAACTCGATCTTTTTACACCAGATCAAGCCATGCATGATAAGAAACGGCCATCAACTTTTGCAAAAAACTACAACATCTAACTCAAAATCAATTATCACTCACTAAAACACCCAAATATGGTATATGTAAGGTGATAATTTATATTATTTTCGACGCTCTCGATCAAATCACAGGTTAGTAACCCATGTTTCGAAGAGAAACATCATGAATTAACATTTTCATTAATGAACCCTTCAAATTAAAAAACAAAATGAAACATTGATATATATATATATATATGTATGTGTATGAACAGCAAAACGGATCGATCGAGATATATATGTGTACGTGTATGTTTGTAACACAGCGATATCGATCGATCGATGAGCTCGAGAATGATGATGAACTGAATGAAAGAAAGACAAGAATGAAGAGAGCTAGAAAGAAAAGTATTCACCGACTACCGACAGTGGTCTCTTCTCTGGATGCCTGGGACTCTCAGCTGCACTGCGTGTGTTCTGCTTGTTTGCATGGACTGGTGTACAAGCTGGTCACATTTATAAGCCTGTGTTTGCTGGTGCTGGGCTCAGGTTTGGAGCGCCGAAGCTGAGCAGGAGATGATGTACTGTAAGCAATTAGGTTCGGATGTCCATTTGGCGCATGGCATGGATGGTAACGGACGCGTAATTCAGGTGCTTCTGCCACATAATTACTGCCTTTGCTCCAATTTGCTTTGCTTTTGCTTCAATCCCATTTTGTTCTTATTTGCGACGGTTACGGATGCTTGGATTATCTGCCTCTAATTACTTCTATACCCTTTCCTTATGTTCATTTTCACACAAGGGAATCCTTCTTCAAATTTTCAAAATAAATTATTAATTTGTTTTTTAATAAAAAGAAAATTGTTTAATTAATCGTTCCACTCTTTGGCCTTAGGGAATTATTTACAAAATATGCCCTTCTTTCATCAAACAAACTATTATAGCTCTAGTTCTTTTGATTAGAATTCTTCAACATTTTAAGGATAAATATATTTAGATCAATAGTTAGGTTGTTATTATAGCTTTAGTTTTAAAAAAACTTTCGTTTTAAAATGAATAATTTGTGGATCATCCCAGCTTTTATAAAGGTAATATTATAATTTCCACTATAAGGAGATTGATGAAGGTCTTTTTTCTTGCCACCATATATTACCTTCTAACTGAATTTTGAGAATAAATTTGCATAACATCATTTTTTCCAATAGATTTTCCTTGATATAATAAGAATCATTAGATATCATCATGTATCATTAAATGTTGATTCGTATCATAAGCTTTAAGTGATGTTGTAGAAGGAAATCACCTTGCATTATCCATGTACATGTGGGGTTAGGTCACACACTCGTAATCTAAAACCCTAATTTACAATAACAAAAAAAAAAAAAGATACCAAAAATTGATTCGTAGGCATAATGGTTGGATAATTTAGTAACTTCATTCCAACAAACTTTTGTCGACGATCGAACGTACAACAAAATTGTAATCCACTAAGCTCCCATTTATTCGATACCCGACAAAATTTTACTTTTCTTATGTTACGACAAAATTGTACCTTAGGTTCGGAAACCCTTTTTTTCTTTAGGTTCGGAAACTTTGATACGCTATTTAAATGAATGTGAATTATTTTCATTTTTGTGATATGATTAGTAAATTATTAATCAATTGTACAGGCCAAATTTTTTATGCGTGGAATGTTATCTATTAGTAAATTTATTAATTTTTGATGACATAATTATGTGAAGAATTTTGCTATTTTAACCCTTTATTTTGTTAATTTCAAACTCAACCCTTGACCCTTTATTTTTGTAAATCAACCCTCTCCCTCCCCTTCTTGATTATTTGATGCTTCTCTGATATTGAGAATTGTTGAGCCCACCACTCTGCGGGCTAAGACTACCATCATGACCGGCCCGTTAACAAGGCCCATTTTTTATTCTTGAAGCCTTACAAGTTTACAGTGCTCAGTTTCCCGCCAAAACGACGTTTGTTTTGTTTTCCCCAAAGTACAAAATAATTATGTTTTTAAATTTTTTTTCGGTTTGAATTTAAAACCGCGGTCTGGTAGAAAAGATACGAAATTTTATCAGAGACGGGTCACTTGCTTTGGGATTGAGTGTGGAGCCTGAGATTCCTGAGAATCGAAAATTCTACATTCTTCGAGAGAGAAGAAGCATCTCGCTTCTACTTTTCAATTCTGAGTTCCGAGTTCTCACTCACTTAAGTTAATAAATTCTATGGAGACGGAACCGCAGGAGTTCATGACCGACGGATCCGACTCGGGTCGTGGAGCATCCAGAGCCCCGAGGCTGTTTATCAGGGAAATGGTCATGAGGAACTTCAAGTCTTACGCCGGTGAACAACGCGTTGGTCCTTTCCACAAGGTTAGTCTGTTTTCTTTTTCTTTTGTTTTTATTTTCAATTATGTTTGATAAATTTCCATGCTTTGTTCATTTTCTAAGATTGGTAGCTAGGGATTTTACTCGTTGCCTAGAAAAAGGCATGTTATGAATACCTTCTTTTTTTTTTTGCGGGGATTAGAGCTTTTCTGCAGTTGTTGGACCCAATGGGAGTGGGAAAAGCAATGTAATAGATGCAATGCTCTTTGTATTTGGAAAGCGAGCTAAGCAGGTATATTGAATACTCTTCGAATTATGCATAATTATTTTGCATTCTCTTGTATAAATTGTGGCTTTAAAAAACCAGGAAAGGCAATATATTTTTCTCTTTGGTTTTACTTACTCATTTTGTTCCTAATTGTGCTTTGAAATGTCTAGATGCGACTAAACAAAGTTTCGGAGCTCATTCACAACTCTACTAATTACCAGAATCTTGATAGCGCAGGAGTTTCAGTTCATTTCCAGGAAATCATTGATTTGGTAAATTTGGTCTCATTTGGATTTTCTGTACTCTAAAAGTTGTTGTCTACCAGTACTCTCATTCGGTCTCATTGGGTTTTCTGGTAAATTTGGTCTCATTTCCAGTAGTTGGTAAAATAAAGTTTCAAGTTTGAAGTGTTCGGTTGCAACAAATTTTTATGAAAATCAATCAATTTAACTAAACATTTAGGGCTCTCCTAAGTTTCATTGTTTTTTGGGTTTGTTCTGGTATTTAGTAATGATAATAATAGGAATTAAAGTTTTGGCTTGCCTCCAGTGTGCCTTAGTATCAGGTGGGAATTTAACCTATATCAACAATCATTACAGGAGGATGGAACATTTGAAGCTGTTCGAGGAAGTGATTTTGTAATTACTAGGGTAGCGTTTCGTGATAACACCTCCAAATATTACATTAATGACCGGGCAAGCAATTTTACTGAAGTTACCAAGAAACTGAAAGGAAAAGGAGTCGACCTGGACAACAATCGCTTTTTGATTCTTCAGGTTTGATATTAGGCATGCCACTCTTCTACTTTAAGCAAGCTGTTCTTGGTGTTTTAAGAGTTTCTTGTGGTTAATATCAGGGTGAAGTGGAGCAGATTTCACTTATGAAGCCAAAAGCTCAAGGATCCCATGATGAAGGTTTTCTTGAATACCTTGAGGACATTATCGGCACTAAAAAATATGTTGAAAAAATTGATGAATCGTATAAAGAGTGAGTACTTTGTCTTGTTTTAGTTCATTGAAAGGTTTACATGTTATAGTCCTGGTCCTGAACATACATATTCTACTTTCAATCACACATTTTACTTCATTCTTGTAGAATTGCCTGGAAAAGACAGTTGTTGTTAGTAAGCTAGAGAATGAAAGACTGGAGAATGAAATTTGACATGCACGAATGTTTTTACAGAATCAGATGGAGATCTCTAGGATCACTCTCTAAATTTTTCAATTGAAGTAGCAACTGTGTTACTGCATAACATCCAAAACTAAGATGATAATGAATACACTCCCAGATGTTGCATCTGTTATCTGACAAACCAAAAAAAAACCCTCTACAACTAGCATTTTGTTCTTGTTAACTTAATTATGGGGCTTTATGAGCTTTCTTTGCTTGAAAACATATATTTTCCTGCCTTTCTGCCCTGATATTTGGAGGTCAGATAAACATCCTTTATCTGATATAGAAATGGATGTTTAGAGATGATATATCTGACAACTGTGTCTGGCTGTTTTCATTGGTCTCATAGACTAGAATCCCTGAATGAGAAAAGATCTGGGGTGGTGCAAATGGTTAAGTTGGCGGAGAAAGAAAGAGATGGCTTGGAGGTACATATAGTTTGCATATTGGTAGACTATCATTAAAACATCTACTATCATTGACTGATTGATATATATCATTAAACAGGATGTGAAAAATGAAGCAGAAGCCTACATGCTGAAAGAGTTGTCACTTCTGAAATGGCAAGAGAAAGCCACAAAATTGGCTCATGAAGACACCACTGCAAAATTGGTTGATCTTCAAGAAAATATGTCCAGCTTAGAAGAAAATCTAAAGACCGAAAGGTAAACTTTGTCACATTAGTACTAAGTTGATTCAAAACTTATTTTTAATCAGGATCTTGGTTACTGTTTCAGGGAGAAGATCCGGGAGAGTACTAATGGATTGAAGGAGCTTGAATCTGTGCACAATAAACATATGAAACAACACGAGGTTTGGTTTACATGCTTTTACTGTTGTCACAAACCAAGCGTATATCAATGATATTTGACTTTGTTAGAAGAAATGTCGAGTACATCAATAGTTATGCTATGTCTTAATCACTTTTTCAAGACATGACTAGAATCTATATTTTGTTTGAATAAACTAGGAACTTGATGATAACCTCAGAAAATGTAAGGAAGAATTTAAGCAGTTTGAAAGGGAGGATGTTAAATATCATGAAGATCTGAAGCATGTGAAGCAGAAGATCAAGAAACTGAATGATAAACTTGAAAAGGTAGGGGAAATGCATGCTTTTGTTGAAGTGAAAACTGAAAACAGAAAACAGATATACATCTTACCTTTTGTCTTCAACTGCAGGATTCCTCAAAGATTAGTGACATAGAGAAGGAGTGTGATGACTCGACACATCTGATCCCGAAACTCGAAGAAAGTATTCCGCACCTGCAAAAACTCTTGTTGGATGAAGAAAAAGTCCTAGAGGGAATCATAGAGAATTCAAAAGGTGGTTTCTTTTCAATTTTAGCTATCCAAAATCTGGGGATTTTCTTTTTGTAAGACTCGTTTTAACATTATCACAAAAGAAAAGAATTTGTAAAATTTTATTGTGATGCACCTAATATGATAAACATTTGAGGCCAGAATATATTGCATATGATATTTACTTTTATTTAGGTCTAAAAGTAATGGTTGTAGGGTTTTTCTTTGCATCTTGATAAGATAAGGGCAATGGATCATGACATCTCTTTGATATAATTGACGTAAATACCTTTGCGGTTATACCAAAAATGTCTATTATGTATTGTTTTCATCTCTCTATCACAAATGCAGCTGTGTATCAAAATTTCTAAAAGGTCATGTGCTTTCCTCTTTTTCACAAGCAGTGGAAACTGAAAGATATCGCTCTGAGCTTACTAAAGTTCGTGCTGAATTAGAACCTTGGGAAAAGCAACTGATTGAGCACAAGGGGAAACTTGAAGTTGCATGTACTGAACGGAAGCTTTTGGATGAAAAGGTAACGTTGCTATATTGATGACACTTTCTTCAATAAAAATATAAATTAACGGTGACACGACAGCTCTGGATATGCTGAGTTTTTCCTCTCTTTTAAAGATTATAATGATTTCTGTGACTAAAAACTAAAAGAGTTCTTTTGTGCCACTACTTGGATTGAAGAACTTATAAGTTTTAATTTGAGGAGGTTGGCTGAAGGAACTTGTTAAATGTTTCAGCATGAAGCTAGTCGTGCAGCTTTTGAAGATGCTCGAAAGCAGATGGACGATATATTAGGAAAGATAGAAACAAAAACTGCTGGAATTGCAAAAATTCAAAGTGATTTAGAAAAGACGAAGCTTGAAGGGATGAAAGCTCGTACAGAGGAACAAGTTTGTATTTTGATTTTTGCAATTTTAATTTGATTTTTTAATGTATTGCTTTGCACATCAAGGGGATTTGGTAACAACATGTATTCTTGCAGGAATACATCAGAGAACAAGAAACCATGATTCCTTGTGAACAAGCTGCAAGACAAAAGGTTGCAGAACTCAAGTCTGTTTTCGATTCTGAGAAGAGTCAGGGTAAAGTTTTAAAAGCAATTTTACATGCTAAGGAGACCAATGAAATACAGGGAATATATGGTCGGCTTGGTGATTTAGGTGCTATTGATGGTGAGTGTTCTGTGCATTGGGATTATCTTTTAAATGCTGTTAACTCTTCCACTGTTTAAATGTCACATGGAAAATTTAATATTATCTTTTCACTTTTTATTCATATCGATGCCATCAGCCCTACTTTAACTGACAAATAGTTAAATATGTGGCAAGTTTAGATTTGTACTTTTTACTGGCTTAAATGTCTGGTGCCAAGTAAAAAGTGCCACTCACATTTATAATTCATGAGTGCTAGCACGCAAAAATGCATATTCTTCACCCTATAATTTATTGATTTACAAAGCCACATTCTTTCATCCACTTTTTATTTTAGAATTAACTTTTTTTTTCAAATGACATTGTGTTTGCAGCAAAATATGATGTTGCCATTTCAACGGCTTGCCGCGGACTCGATTATATTGTGGTGGAAACAACTAGCGCAGCACAAGCATGTGTTGAGCTACTCCGAAGAGGGAATATTGGCATGGCAACCTTCTTGATATTGGTATCAATCCCATGTTACAGTTTTCTGTAGACCTAAATCCTAACATTTATCAATTGTTTTGAGCACCTGAAAACCTATTTTGGGGCAGTTCATTGAATTGGAGGAAACTTGACTTTGAAATTTTGAAATTTGTTATGTGAAATTGTTTTAGATCATCCGAGGCTAGGTTTCAAAAATTTAACTAAATACACAACTGTGGAAAAAAAAAAAAACAGATTAATCCCTATATACTGCTGTCTTTGGACTGAACATTTTCTAAAGATGCTACTACAGTTGGATATTAACTTCTTAGATTGGGCAAGTGCAATCTTTTCAAAGTCCTTTTTGGAATTTTAAAATCATTATGTTTTTGCATTGGGGTGTAAGTTATTACTCTAGCGAATGGTGGTTATGTCCTTGGTAGCCACTATTAACCATTAATTACACCAATATCGGTTGAATGCAACTTCATTTTGTAATTTAATATCTCAGGAACAGCAAGATCGTCATTTACGAAAGATGAATGAGAATGTAAGAACTCCAATGGGAGTTCCACGCCTTTTTGATTTAGTTAGAGTTCAGGACGAGAGAATGAAAGTTGCTTTCTATTCACAGTTGAGAAACACTCTTGTAACTGAAGATATTAACCAGGTACTTTCCAATTTCCATTTGTATCAATCTCATGTTCTTTGTTCAGTTAAGCATAAACGCAGAACTAAATGGCTCTGTTGTGTATTTGTGAATTGTTTCTAATGGTATACTAATTTTACTTTTAGTTTTGAGCTTTGGCTTGCTAAATTATTTCTTGATTTAGAATTGTTGTGATGGTCCCTATAACTAGAAGCTGCCAAATAGTCAGCCTGTTAAGTCTGAAGAGCTTGATTCTTATGCTTCTTTATTTTGCATAATTTAAAACCCTAGACAAACATGAAAATTGCTGCTCTTTTATGTCTGAAAGAATGTTGAGCATAATAGTGATGATCGCTGGCAAGGATATCTGAAGCTGCTAGGAGTGACTTTTCTGTTACAGGTCAATTTAGCCTTGCCATAATTGTTTCGAACATTCAAATGGTTTTAACATAGAGGGGCAAATATTACATCTTGTTATAGAGATCTCTTACCAATGTCAATACCTTTACTTTTTTAAAAGAATAGTCTCAAACAGATTCTAATTGATGTTCATTTCTTACACAAATAGAATCAATGATCTTGTGTGTCTTTATTTTCATTCCCATTAAATTTCATTTGAGTTTGGCAAACAGTTACAGAACACTCTATTTCCAATTTTAGGCAACAGAGATCGGATTTAAAACAGACTTTAGACGAGTGGTAACACTTGATGGTGCAATAGTCGAAGAAGTTGGTACTATATGTGGTGGGGGCAGTAGGCCACGTGGTGGTAAGATTGGTACTTCCATCCGTGCCACCAGTGTGTCAGGAGAAGCTGTTGCAAATGCTGAAAGGGAGCTTGCAGCCATGGTTGATTCATTATTTAACATCCGCCAACAAATTGATATTGCAGTGAGGAGGTATCAAGCCTCAGAAAAAGCAGTTGCACACTTGGAGATGGAATTAGCTAAAAGCCAGAAAGAGGTGATTGTTAATTTGGATTGTCCAAGGTTCTATATATCTGATAAGAACGTATTTTAATGAAAGTGTTTATTTTGAACAGATTGACAGTTTGAATTCGCAACATAGTTATCTTGAGAAGCAAATTGGTTCCCTGGAGGCTGCATCACAGCCGAAGAAGGATGAGCTTGATCAGCTAGATGAACTCAAGAATATTATTTCTGCTGAAGAAAAGGAGATTAATAAACTTATACAAGGGTCTAAGCAGCTGAAGGGGAAGGTGAGGAACTCATTTATGACTTTCATCATTGAAAGTAGCCGCCCAATCATGTTAATTACAGTCCACTTGTAATCCTGGTTTGTGGTTTTTTTTCTGGTCAACCTTGTGATTCAGTTGGAAGATTCTGGGAATTGACTGGAACTATAATATAGTGGTACATGGTGTTTTAATTGTTTGGTAGCTTGATAATCATTCCTGGTTTTCTTTGTTTCTAGGCCTTGGAGCTTCAGAGTAATATAGAAAAAGCTGGTGGTGAAAGATTAAAAGCACAGAAGTTAAAGGTCGATAAGATCCAGTCTGTAAGTATACATCACTGTGAAATCTCTGATCCACTGTAATGGAGTGTCTGTCCTAATTTATGCTACACAATTTATCAGGATATTGATAAAAACAACACTGAGATTAACCGCCGCAAAGTCCAAATTGAGACTGGACAGAAAACTATAAAGAAATTGACAAAGGCGATTGAAGAATCAAAGAACGAGAAAGAACGACTTCATAAGGAGAAGGAGAAATTGTGCGCCAAATTCAAAGAAATAGAAGAGAAGGCATTTGTAGTTAAAGAGAACTACGAGAGAACACAGAAGGTTTACTTTTATTTTTATGCACCATGGTAAATTTTATAGTGTATTACTACTATATGATTTGTTTTATCGTGTGCAGCTGATTGATAACCATAAAGATGTGTTGGATAAAGCAAAATCGGATTATACCAAAATGAAAAGGACTATGGATGAGTTGCGGGCATCTGAGGTACTATGACAAAACAAGCATATCATTATTCTTGGTCTCATTCTGTGCTCACTTCTTTGATCATGAATATTACTTTTATAGCATAGTACCAAATCTGGTAACTTATATATTTTTTTATCTCTAATTATTCCATTTGGATATTTCTCCCGTTTACACCATGAACAATTTGTTGGTGAGTGTCACAGGTTGATGCTGACTTTAAATTACAAGATAAGAAGAAGCTATACAAGGAGCTGGAATTGAAGGGAAGGGGTTACAAGAAAAGGCTTGATGACTTGCAAACTGCCCTTATAAAGCATATGGAACAGTATGTGGATTTGAGAAAATACTTGTTTAGAATGGTGTATTTGACATTTTAACTTAATACTAGACCTTGTTTGTAGAATTCAGAAGGATTTAGTGGACTCTGAAAAGCTTCAAGCGACTCTGGCAGATGAAGTTCTTAATAACCCTTGTGACCTTAAAAGGGGCCTTGAAATGGTGGCGCTTCTGGAAGCACAATTGAAAGAGATGAATCCAAATCTTGATTCAATTGCAGAGTGTGTCTTCCCTTTATTTGCAGCGTTAGATTTTGTAGATTTGATTTATATATTGCAGATTTCTAATTTAATTTTAATAGGTATCGGAGAAAGGTCTCAGTATATAATGAACGAGTCGAGGATCTTAACACGGTCACTCAACAGCGTGATGACATAAAGAGGCAGTATGATGAATGGAGAAAGAAGAGGCATGATACGTTTTGTTTTATATGTGTGTTGTATGTTTTCAAAGTTGTAACTTTAACTCATGTGAAATTATTCTGATTTTTAGGTTGGATGAGTTCATGGCAGGATTTAATGCAATATCTTTGAAGTTAAAGGAAATGTATCAGGTTTGTCAACTGAGCTCTCTCCCTCTCTCTCTCTCTCATATTTTTATGGATTATATATTTTACCGTTCGTTGACACCGGTCTTCAAGTGAGCATGTTGTTGAACAGCTTGAGACTTGAGTTTAGCACAGGCATCGCTTGTGCTACTTATACCAAATGGTGTTTTACTCGTTTTATTTTGATTTGACCTTAATTGTTTCATTGGGATGAACCTCATATCTGGTTCTCTTTGTTGTCTTGTTCTCACTGCTCCTTATCCTTTTTGCTTCTGTTATATTCACTCAGATGATCACGCTGGGAGGTGATGCAGAACTTGAGCTTGTGGACTCCCTGGATCCTTTTTCTGAAGGTGTTGTTTTCAGTGTCAGACCCCCAAAGAAAAGTTGGAAGAATATTGCAAATTTATCGGGCGGTGAAAAGGTACTCTGAATATTGCTGACTCATTGTTTCTTGATTTCCTTGAACGTCAGTAACCCCTGTCGATACAATACATAGGAATGTATAGTGTTCGTCCTTCTTTTATTCTGGTAAATAATGTTGGCCCTTTTACTGCTTGCAGACATTGAGCTCATTAGCTCTTGTTTTTGCACTGCATCATTACAAGCCTACCCCTCTTTATGTAATGGATGAAATCGATGCCGCCCTAGGTGTGAATTCTTGACTAAATTCTAATTTCTCATATCAATTTATGTATTTTCATTATTTTGGCGAACATTTCATTTTTATGGTTCATTTGGCATTGTAGACTTCAAGAATGTCTCTATCGTGGGCCATTACGTGAAGGACCGGACGAAAGATGCACAGTTCATAATCATAAGGTTGGTTGAATGCTCTTGGTGGATTATAACTGGGATTAATCTGCTGTTTAATACAATGATTATATGATACATGCAGCCTTAGGAACAATATGTTTGAGTTGGCGGATCGACTTGTTGGGATATACAAAACTGATAATTGCACAAAGAGCATTACCATAAATCCAGGAAGTTTTGTGGTATGCGAACAAGCTTCTTAATATGCGTGGAGGTTCCAGGCCATGGTCATTCTTGTTTCCGGGGTTGTATATATTAGTTACATATTTATATTTGACTACTTGTTTATGTAATGTATTGGCAATGTGTAGTTGATTCTGTATTAACATCTGTATGGTAAACCATAGACATGAGAAGACAAAAAAAAAATGAGCTTCTAAGACTTTTGGAATTCCAATAACTGGGTTGATAACTTGATATATAGAGAGATTTTAAGCAGAATCGAGGGGGTCTTTGCAGGCAGCCTGTTCATCATTGCTCTTCATTCGGTGAAGCTTGAATGAAAATGAACGGGGTGATATGGGCTGGACCGGGTTGTCAGTGACCCGGATGAAGTTGTAGGACCATGATCCGAGTAGTGTTCCGATCAGTGGCCCAACCACATAGACCCAGATTCCCTTGTAATAATCACTTGCAATTGCTGGGCCTATTGTTCTGGCCGGGTTCATGGATCCACCTGATATTGGTCTGGGTATTCACTCAACACCTCGTTAGTTATTTAGTTTCTAAAATTGCACATTTCTTTATCTCTCAGCCTCTCAGGTTTATAAGCAAAGCAAGTAGATTATATAAAACTTTTGAAAAATTTGCTTACCCAGCGAAGATGGATGTTATGCATACTGCGGAGCCAACTGCTATACCTGCTAGCTCTCCTACCTGTTGTAAATAATGAAATGTTAAATCATAATAAAAAAATCATGGAAAATGGATTTAGAAAAAGATAAACAAGTATTATATGGGAATTTAATATTTACAGCCTTAGTATCGGTTGCAACGGCTGAGGTGATGAACATCATAGAAAATGTGACGATTATTTCTGTGATTAAAGCTTGAAGGTCTGATCCAGAAGGTGATGTAGTGCCAATATGTTCGATTGGGTGCAACAACACAGACAGCGTAAATGAGGCAGATATTGATCCTGCTAGTTGAGCCACTGCATAAATTGGGACCTGAAAACAACGAAACAATTAAAGAAAAGGTATAATTGTAATTTCAGTTTATTATAATTGTTTTCATGGAATAATATCCCCATTAATTTCAAGGTGTAGGCGTGTAGTAGTGTACCAGTTTCCATGGAAAATGTCTAACAGCAGCAAAAGCTAGAGTGACAGCAGGGTTCATGTGTGCCCCAGAGATGTGACCAACTGCATAGATCATCACAGTTACTATGAGCCCTCCTGCTACTGAAGCTCCAAGTTTTGAGACCTTGTGTTCGTCGCTCGCAGACAGAGCAGCTGACCCACATGTCACAAATACCAACAGAAAAGTTGCTATTGTCTCAGCCACCACCTGTCACTCAATCATATTGGAATATTTTATTACTTTAATTGTTACATTAAAAGTTGCAGAAAGATATATGGTGAAACTGTTCATCCAGAGCCTTTAATAAGCAAATTTTGATCATTCACCAAAAGAAGAAAAGCGTACTATAATTAAGTTACAACGTAGTATACCTTTCTGAAAAAGGCAGGTGGGTAATATAGTTGTTGAAATATTGATGATGATTTGAGGTGGTGGTTCTGTACGTTGCTGGTTTCTCGCTCTGTTGTTGTCATTTCTTGATTCCCAGAAAACCTGATGGGAATTGAATTAGCTAGCGAGCTTGGAACTTGGAAGCAAATATATACAGTAGCTACTAGCTATATACATACATTCGACTTTACACAAATATAAAATCCTAACAAATAGATCAAACAGATCACTTAATTAGTATAAGGATGAGAAAGTGATAGGTTTGCTAATGTTCTAGTTAATTTATTAGGTACTTAATTTGCAAAAAATCTTGGTAGGTTGTTGTTATTTAATTCCTAGTATGTATAGTTTATATAGGTAGTATCGTATTCCCTGTACTTCAATCTTGGTAGTGATGATTACTAAACAAAACAAAACTAGTATCTTTCTTTATTTTTGAGATGGGTGAATATTCAACCTTACCAGCTGCCATTCATCATTCATCACCACTCACCAATTGCCACGTATCAATCACTAATTGTAGGAAAGCTGTTTGGCTTGGCCCCAGGAAAGTCTGAAAAACCAAATTAATAAAAAAAATTTATTTACATTCAAATAAATAATTGTGTCTATTTGATATTATTATTTAACATTAATTACCATTTAATTTCCTAACTTGGCCCCAATAGATATTGTAAAGTTTTTTCATTACTCCATACATATATTCGTAAGGGAATGTTACATCTATGATATACCTGACTATCTGTATGAATATTAAAGCTCTGAGATCGATCTGTAAATTAAAAAAAAAAAAAAGTTATTGATGTATGCATGTCAACCAGGACCCGATTAGAAAAGAGAAATGATTGAACAAGTGGGCTTATATATGGAATACACATCATTTGGTCGCCAGCCCAAAAGTTTGAATGAAAATCCAACCCACCAACTAGATTTTCTTTTCTTATGAAGACAAAAGGATACCTAACTAACCTTTATGTATATATGCCTACCCTTTTATGGGTAATATATGGATCTTAAGAAATAAATATTTAGTATCACACCGCATGACAACAATTGTACTGTATGGGAAAAAAACGATTTTGGTTATGTGTTTTATCCTAAAAATATATTTGGTTCTTATGATTTTAAAATTTCGTATTTTTATTTGTGTTTTACTTTGTTTCTAATTTAAACAAAACTCAAAATTTAAATTAGAGATCCATTTGTACATTAGAAAATGGGGTCTCTCTCAAAATTCAATGGGGGTCATACCCACATTTTAATTTTCTCCATGGTACTTGAATATTCAGTGTTCTTTTTGTGTCCTGCTGACTAGCTTAAAGCAATCTTGGCGGCCTGATTATATATTTTGGAATCTTGTTCTTTAATCCGATGCACTCATGCTTGCACATGACTACATGTGACTTTCTTTTCTACCGGACCAAATCGTATTATTAATCTAAAACGGGGATCATATGTTTGAAAAGAAGTATATTAGGTACATACCCATTACTCAAGACTTATTCTTTATATTTTATACCATGCTGCAGGGGAGGTCTATTAAATAATTACTTCCTATCTATAGAGAGAATATGGCATATGCTACTGTATAGGGTCCCAGATTCACACTCTTCGCTTATACACATAACACAGCACGCAAACAACTTTCCTTGTGTCTGTTTTGTTCTTATCGTGTATGTTTTGTTTTTTTGCCTGTGTACTATGCTACTAGGTGTCCTGTTCTATGTATTATGAAATACTGCATTTGTCTTTTTTTTAGTTTCTCGGCTGCAGACTAAAACTACTATTTCATTTTGAGCCAACTTCTGGTTTCCTGTTCAAACGTAATTAATGAATCTTAATTAGGACAAAACCCAAAAAGTTGACATAGTACATGCACCCCTTTTAAATGTTTTAAACAGTAGCCGTATATATGCGTATCACGAGCAGCAAATGTATGTCCTAGGATTAATCTTACGTTTCGCTTCAACTTCTGTGGTATATCTCTCCCATCTATCCTCTCTCTCTCTCTCTCTCTCTCTCTCTCTCTGGTCTCCAATGGAAGCTAATTCGCCAGATAAGTCCTCCCTGACCTTTCCTCTTATCTTGGATGAGAGCCAAGATGAGCCTGCAGGAAGCAAGGTAGAACTAGTAGAGTCACACTGTCATCTTCAAAATGCAGCCACAGCCTCATTTCTCAAAACTTGTTTCAATGGACTCAATGCTCTGTCAGGTCATCTACTCCTTATATGCATTCAGTATCTTATTTTAAATTAAATTAAAGTTTGGTTTTCTAGCTGGCATTTCTTGTTTTCATTTTGCACTGTGAAAAATTGCTTTAATATTTTCATATTGACAACCAATGGTAGCTGAACCTCATCTCAGGCTATATATTTCAAGTTCCAAATGAGAGAGACTAAACTAAACAAGAAACTTAATTATCCAATTATTCAACCATTGAACCAATTTACATATGGAGCAAACATGATGAGTTAGTTCGGTGGCCGGAACCATTTCTGATCTATAATTTCAAATTCTTAACACTTTCATTCAAGTTGTTCTTCTGTCCTATCTATAGGCTACAGCTCAAGCAAGTATGAGTTTTAATGCCAAAATTGTACTTTCTTTTTTGTTTTCAGGAGTCGGGATACTGTCAATTCCTTATGCACTATCATTAGGAGGATGGTTAAGCTTGATATTTTTTTTCCTAATAGCTGCTGCAGCATTTTACTCAGGCTTGTTAATTCAAAGATGCATGGATATGGATTCTAATATAAGAACTTACCCTGACATAGGTGAACATGCATTTGGGAAAAAGGGAAGAATGGTGTTGTCAATTGTCATGAACATAGAACTCTACTTGGTTGCAACAGGTTTCCTGATTTTGGAGGGGGATAACTTACATAACTTATTTCCGGGCGTGGGATTTGAAGTGGGGGGGTTAAGAATTGGTGGGAAACAGTGCTTTATAATAATTGTTGCCGTTATTGTTCTGCCAACTGTTTGGTTAGATAATCTGAGCCTTCTTTCTTATGTCTCTGCAAGTGGGGTTTTAGCCTCTGCTATCATCCTTGGGTCAATTTTGTGGATTGGTGCTTTTGAAGGTGTTGGATTTCATCAAGAGGGTTCACTGCTTCATTGGAATGGAATTCCTACTGCTGTTAGCTTATATGGCTTTTGTTATTGTGCACATCCAGTGTTCCCTACCCTTTACACTTCAATGAAACACAAACGTCAGTTCTCCAATGTAAGTACAACATGTTACCTGAATTTCATCTCATTCATACAATGTTGTTTCTGCATGTTTGGAAATACTTTGGTTCTAATTACTGACTTTCATTCTGTTGTTTCTTTGTTGCAGGTTCTCCTTCTATGCTTTACCTTATGCACCATTAGTTATGCATCAATGGCAATTTTTGGGTACTTAATGTTTGGGTCAACGGTTCAATCACAGATAACTTTAAACCTCCCAACTCGGAAGTTCAGCTCAAAAGTCGCGATATACACTACCCTGGTTAATCCAATAGCCAAATATGCTTTGATGGTTACACCAGTTGTGAATGCTGCCAAGAAGAGGTTTCCAAGTCGCTACAATAAAAGAGTCTGTGGCCTATTAGCCAGTACCACCTTGGTAATCAGCACTGTTATAGTAGCTTTGGCTGTACCCTTTTTCGCATATCTTATGGCACTTGTTGGAGCATTTTTGAGTGTAACAGCTTCTATCATATTGCCATGCTTTTGCTACCTTAAAATTTCAGGTATTTATCGAAACATCGGATGTGAGATGTTGATTATAGGGTGTATAATAGTTCTAGCTGTTGCAGTTGTCATATTTGGTACTTACACATCTCTATTACAAATAATAGGGCATTTGTAAAAGACTTCTCTTTGTTGAATCAGATAAAGATTCACACATTAATTGTAGCTAGCTTTCACCGGTTCATGTTTCATTACTTCCATCCCAAAATTTTGATTCACTTTCTTTGTATCATGAGAAGAGGCAAAGTGACCATATTTTTTTTTTGTTTCATGACAACATATGAAGAAAAACATGCATGTAACGAGTGTATAAACCCACACTCTCACAAGTTACATGCAAGTTGTTTATATGTGATGTACTACTAGTGCATTTCAGCAACAGGAAGCCATTTATATTTCAGTTGCAAGCTTGGGATAATAAGCAGACATAACTATATGTTGACTGTGAAGGAGATAGCTAATTCTCTTAGCTTGAGTGGAGTGGGGCAGCCATGAAAGATCTCGTATTTGCGTTTCGTTAGGTGTGCAATAAACAAAGACACATGTCAACAACAAATCACGTAGGAAATAAATAGGGAATGCACAAAATTTGGAGACATAAATAAGATACATGTGACCAAACTTAGATATCCACAAAAAAAGATATTTATATTAAATAAACTAGTTGATACATGGTAACAATTAACCTACATTTGTAAAGTGTTATATGTAATTGGAATTCTAAATTATCGGTGGAACATAAATTTTAGCTCCAAATTACCATGACGTTGGTGTGATGGGTTGAGAGATGGTCTTATCACGTTATCATACTCCCAAAGAATGAGGACTGAGTGAGTGGTTCACCAGCCATGATCGGTACATTAGAATCAACCGATACTTTAGCAATAAAAGTTGTTAAGATCACACTTACGAACAAAATCATGCCCATCAATTCTTAGCCCATCATCATCAATTCTTTGACTGCATATCTTTGCTCTGTTCTCTTTATCATTGTCTCCTCTGGGCCATGGAGGAAGAGAAACGTGATGGGTTTCTCCGAAACACGCTTCTCATGCGTGAGAAGCTGCCAGTCGAGAAATTGGATGATGTAGAGGCTGAAGCAGGTGGTCACCAAACTAGCATTTCCACTGCCAAAACCTCCTTTTACATGGCTTGTTTTAATGGACTCAATGCCTTATCAGGTGACCTAATTTCTTACTTGCTTTCTTTCTTCTTTTCCATGGCTTAAGGAGGATTTTGTCAGCAGTTTATTTCCATGGCCAAAAAAAAAGAGAGGAGGATTTTGTCACATATATGTACGATCATATTGGGGATCTCTCTCTCTCAACTTTGATATGCAAATCCAGGATTGATTATTCAGTGTTTTTTTGTGTCTCCCGCTGACTAGCTTAAATCCAATGCACATGAGACTTCCGTGACCAATTTGTATTATAAATTCATGCTATTATGTTAATATACAGCACATGCTGTTTTGTTTTTATCGTATATATATTAGTCAATTATTGTCAGCATACGCTGTTGTACGTGTTCTCTTTGTTTTTGGGCCTGTACCTGTATAGTGTATACTGTTTTGTTCTATGTATTATAAATACTGCTGCATCCTTTTTTTTCTGCAAAGTAATCATACATGATACACATACTACATAGTATCCTGTTTTAACTGGTTTAAAGACTAGCCATATGTGCATTTCACTAGCCGCAAATATATGTCCTAGGCTACGTCTTCAGTTCAACTTCTGTGGTGCATCTCTCCCATATATCCTCTCTCTCTCTCTGGTCTCCAATGGCTGCTGATCCGCCAGATAAGTCATCCCTGACCTTTCCTCTTATCTTGGATAAGAGGCATGATGAGCCTGCAGGAAGCAAGGTAGAAGAAGTAGAGTCAAACTGTCATCTTCAAAGTGCAGCCACAACCTCTTTTCTGAAAACCTGTTTTAATGGACTCAATGCTCTGTCAGGTTATCTACTCCTTACATTACATTCAGTTTCCTTTTCAAATTAACTTTTGATAGGCTAGGCTAATTAAGGCATCTACTATTCAACTTACCAAGGGTTTCTAGCTAGCATTTCTTGCCTTCATTTTGCCCTATGAACAGTTTTAATATTTTCACTTTGGAAATCCAATGATATCTGAACCTCATCTCAGACTATAAAATTCAAGAAACATTGAACAAGAAACATCTCTATTAATTTGTTATTTAACCATTGAAAAAATTTACACGTGGAACAAACATGATGAATTTGGTGGTTGGAACCATTTCTGATCCATTACACTTTCATTTAAATTGTTCTTCAGGGTCAGATATAGACTATAGCTCAAGGAAGTATGGGTTTTGATACCAAATTTGTACTCTTTTTGGTTTTCAGGAGTAGGGATACTGTCAGTTCCTTATGCACTATCATCAGGAGGATGGTTAAGCTTGATTCCCTTTTTTCTAATAGCTGCTGCAGCCTTTTACTCCGGCTTGTTAATTCAAAGATGCATGGATAAGGACTCTGATATAAGAACTTACCCTGACATAGGTGAACATGCATTTGGGAAGAAGGGAAGAATAGTGTTGTCAATTTTCATGAACCTAGAACTCTACTTGGTTGCAACAGGTTTCCTGATTTTGGAGGGAGATAACTTACATAACTTATTTCCGAGCGTGGGATTTGAAGTGGGGGGGTTAAGAATCGGAGGAAAACAGTGCTTTATAATAATTGTTGCCCTCATTGTTTTGCCTACCGTTTGGTTAGATAACTTGAGCCTTCTTTCTTATGTCTCTGCAAGTGGGGTTTTAGCCTCTGTTATCATCCTTGGGTCAATTTTGTGGATTGGTGCTTTTGAAGGAGTTGGATTTCATCAACAGGGGTCACTGCTTCATTGGAATGGAATCCCTACTGCTGTTAGCTTGTACGGCTTTTGTTATTGTGCACATCCAGTGTTCCCTACCCTTTACACTTCAATGAAAAACAAACTTCAGTTTTCCAAAGTAAGTAAAACGTGTTATCTGAATTTCGTAATACTCAAATCTACTTCATTATATGGTTTTCTGCATGTTTGCAACTTTGGTTCTTACTAACTTTCACTCTGTTGTTTCTTTGTTGCAGGTCCTCCTTCTCTGCTTTACCTTATGCACAATTAGTTATGCATCAATGGCAATTTTTGGGTACTTAATGTTTGGTTCAACTGTTCAATCACAGATAACTTTAAACCTCCCAACTTGGAAAATCAGCTCAAAAGTCGCAATATACACCACCCTGGTTAATCCAATATCCAAATACGCTTTGATGATTACACCAGTTGTGAATGCTGCCAAGAAGAGGCTTCCAGGTCACTACAATAAAAGAGTCTGTGGCCTATTAGCCAGTACCACCTTGGTAATCAGCACTGTTATAGTAGCTTTGGCTGTACCCTTTTTCGCATATCTTATGGCACTTGTTGGAGCCATTTTGAGTGTAACAGCTTCAATCATATTGCCATGCTTTTGCTACCTTAAAATTTCAGGTATCTATCAAAACATCGGATGTGAGATGTTGATTATAGGGTGTATAATAGTTCTAGCTGTTGCAGTTGTCATATTTGGTACTTACACATCTCTAGTACAAATAATAGGACATCTGTAAAAGGCTTCTCTTTGTTGACATTCTTCTTTTGTACTAGTGTATTGTAGTTGACTAGTGTATTGTAGTTTACTAGTGAGTTGTTTAACAAGGAATGATTAGCTAGTTAAAAGCTGCTGCAGTTTATGTTCTTCTTCATGATATTAAAATATAAAAATTCAGAGTTGGAGAGTTTTTTTAAGACTTGTAAACATGATTTTGTTTTTAGTTACTGAAAATTTCACCTCTTCTCAACCAAAGCAAAAGAAATATTCTTTCAGTACTTATATCTGTAAGCAAGGAGTTCTTGGTTTGCTATTCCAGCTTGCTGAAGCAACCTAGGAATACAGAGTTCACAAATAAAAATTACTGATATAGGATAATAGGACAACGCTTTGGAAAATCAGCAATGTGCCATAATTGCCATTACATGGCAAATGATTTCAGTTACATGTCAACCAATTTCATGTGCAATTTCAATACATCTAGTAACTGGTAGATAGTCCCATAATCAGCTTCAGAATCATATCCAGAAAAGAACCTGTGGATGGATCCGCCCAACTCAATGCAACTCTCCCCTGCCGTCTTCCTCATCCGTCCGTCTTTCATAACCTTCCTCAAATTGGCCGCTTTCTCCCACATCCCAGCTTCAGCATACATGTTTGCGATCATCACCAAATTCCCACACCTCCTTGGCTCCAATTCAAGCAACTTCTCTCTTACTTTATTTCCTACCCCTATGTCGTCATTCACATCATGAGTACTGCATGCACTAAGCAACGTTCTCCATACAATGGGGTCAGGATCCAAGGGCATGCTCTGCATGAAGCAATAAGCCTCATTCAGACGGCCAGCACGACCTAAGATATCCACCATGGCACCATAATGTATCATCATGGGTTTAATCCCATAGACGTGTTCCATATCATTAAAGTATTGGTACCCATCATCCACCAGCCCAGCATGGCTACAAGCACATAGAACCCCAAGAAAGGTGACATAGTTCGGGCGTATTGAAGAATTCAACATCTTTGGAAAAAGTTCGAGGGCCTCCTTGGCAAACCCATGCTGGGCTAGCCCCAAAATCATCGCACTCCATGTCCACACATTCCTCTGCTCCATTCTATAAAAAACTAGCCTAGCATAACCCAAAGCCCCGGATTTTGCATACATGTCCACAAGTGCAGTACCCATTTTACTATTCAAAACCAACCCTCTTCCAATTACATAGGAGTGAACCCATTTCCCTAAGCTCAAGTTCCCAAGCTCCGAGGATGCGTTCAATACAACCACCATTGTAGTCTCGTCAGGCTCAAACCCACAACTCCTCATTTTCAAAAAGTACTCAATCCCATCAGCCAACCGCAAATTCTCAACACAAGCGGTTAGAACCGTATTCCACGAAACAACAGTTCTAATAGACATTCCATCGAACACGCGAAGAGCATCCTTGATTTTCTTACAAGCACCATAGAAATGAACCAATGTGTTCTGAACATACACATCACAGTCCAACCCACGCTTCACAACGTCCACATGCACTTGCTTCCCTTCTTTGAGCGCGGTGACCGTAGCGCAAGCCTTGAGAAGGAAAGGGAAGGTGAGTTGGTTGGGTCTAATTCCGCGGCGAAGCATTGCACGAAAGGTCCGGATGGCCCCTCTGGGTGAGTCACTAGAGGCATAGCCCCTGATGAGGAAGTTCCAGGAAGAGGGTGGCGAAGACTCAGAGTGGTCGAGAAGGGTTCGAGCGTAGTCGAAGTTTTTGGAGGGAGATAGAGCGCAGAAGCGGATGAGTTGGGTGAGGAGAAAATGGTCTCTGTGAAGACCAGAAACTTGGAATTGGGCTTGAATCTGAGAGAGGTGTTTGAATGAGAAGCAGAGGTTGAGAAGGGTGAGGCATTGCTGCTTCTTGGAGCCAAAGTTTGAATTACAGTTATTGGCGGTTGGGATTTTAAGCCGAACCATTCATTTGGGATTGGGGCTCAAAGCCTCAAACTCACTGACCGACTCCCAATCACTTAGCGCAAATTAAACAGAGTAAAATATAATAAACGACATGTCGTTTTATAAAAACAGTTTGTTACAACTTACATAGATGATATAGTACATGCAGTGCAGGCTCTATATTGTGTAGTCTATACATAATCTCTCCTACCTATGTGTACATGTATTGGGATGCCTAAGCTTCAATCATCTCTCTCACAGATTTTCTATCCAACTTTGCCACTGAAGTGTCAGTGAATTCAGACAGAATGGCTCTGAATTCATCTCCTGTGAGGGTCTCCTTTTCTAATAGCACATCTACTAATTCATCAATGGCCTCCCTGTTGTTCCTTATATGCTGCTTTGCCATCTCATATGCACTTTCAATTATATGTCTCACTGAGAAGTCAATGTCCTCCGCGAGTTTTTCAGACATGTTGTTTCTTGCTAGCATCCTCAACACTAGGTCACTGTTCTGCACTGCTGGGTCTGTCAATGCCCATGGTCCAATCTCAGACATCCCAAACATTGTTACCATCTGTAAACAATAGAAAACTTGTTAATTGGGTATGTTTGATAATTACAATGCCATTAATAAAAATCAATGTTTGAGGTGTTATATACCTGTCTTGCTATCTGTGTGATCTGTTCCAAGTCTCCTGCTGCACCAGTTGTTATTTCTGGTTCCCCAAAAATCACTTCTTCTGCTGCTCTACCTCCTAGACCTCCAACTATTCTAGCAAAAAGTTGCTGCTTAGAAATCAGAGCAGGATCTTCACCTGGTATGAACCATGTAAGACCGCGTGCATGGCCTCGGGGAATAAGAGACACCTTCTGCACTGGGTCATGGCCTGGAGTCAATGTCCTACAATTGACAAACAATACATAAAATTTAGTTCAAGTGCAAGTAGACTAGTCACTATTGTCACATATACAAACCATATGAGGAATATATGTTCAACTTACGCACAAATAGCGTGGCCTACTTCATGGTAAGCCACAAGAGTTTTGCTCTTTCCATCAGTCATTTTAGTCCCTTCCATTCCGGCCACAATTCGATCAATCGAGTCATCAATTTCTTTCATTGTTATCTTATCTTTGCCTCTCCTACCAGCAAGAATGGCAGCTTCATTCATGAGGTTTGCAAGGTCTGCACCACTAAATCCAGGAGTTCTCATTGCAATAATACCAAGAGAAACACCCTTGTCAAGCCTCTTATTGTTGCTATGCACCTTTAATATCTCTTCTCTTCCCCTTATATCCGGTAATCCAACAGTGACCTACCCAAAACACAACAAAAATTTACAAAAGTTCACTTAAGGTCTGAAGAAATTGAAAGTTTGTGGTACTGTTTCTTAACCAGCATACCTGTCTGTCAAACCTGCCAGGCCTAAGCAAAGCAGAATCAAGAATTTCAGGGCGATTAGTAGCAGCAATCACAATGACTCCGCTATTCCCACTAAACCCATCCATTTCAGTAAGCAACTGATTCAGTGTTTGCTCCCTCTCATCATTCCCTCCACCAATTCCTGTCCCTCTCTGCCTTCCCACAGCATCTATCTCATCAATGAAAACCAAGCATGGCGAATTCGATTTTGCCTTGTTGAACAAATCCCTTACTCTGGAAGCTCCTACTCCTACAAACATCTCAATGAACTCGGACCCTGACAGAGAAAAGAACGGGACCCCTGCTTCTCCTGCAATGGCCTTAGCCAGCAGTGTCTTTCCAGTCCCAGGTGGCCCTACTAAAAGAACCCCTTTGGGAATTCTTGCACCAATTGCACTAAACTTCTCTGGGGTTTTCAAGAATTCAACAATCTCTTGGAAATCTTGCTTCGCTTCATCAACGCCAGCCACATCATCAAACGTTACCCCTGTATTGGGCTCCATCTCAAATTTGGCTTTGCTTCTGTTGGTCCATATACAGTACAAAAATCATGTCAAACGATGAATTATTTAAGAAGTAGCATATGTTATAGTCTTATTATACATGAGGAATTTGGTAATACAATACTATACCATTACCTTCCAAGTCCAAAAGGCAAGTTGGGGCCTCCTGGTGAGTTTGTAGATGTAGTCCTTAACAGCAATGAGCCAAGAAGTATTAATGGAAAAGCAAAATTCCCCAAGAAGTCAAGCACTGCAGGCCACCAGTTCATCTCCATTGGATGAGCTGCAAAATCTATGTTCTGTTCTTTGAGCTTCCTCAACAACTCTTGTGGCAATCCAGGTAATTGAATCTTGACCCTCTGGACCTTGTCTAATGTGGGATTGAAGATCTCAGCGATCGCGACAGTTCCATTCTCAAACAGGTCTACCTTCTTCACAGCACCTTCATCTAAGTACTGCAAGAATCTTGAGTACGAAATCCTGCTTGAAGTTGTTGCAACTGGGCTCTCTGGCCCAGCAGGCTCAGCCCTTGCAGGCTGAGAAGCAGAGAAGGGTCCAGCTACTATAAGACCGAGAGAAGTGGAACTTACTAGTGACCTCCTACTAAATTTAAAGCAGTTTGAGTGAGTTTTGGGACATGGGTTTTCTCTGTTGGTACTTTTTGGGAGATGGGTATCCTTAGAAATGTCTTGGGATTTGAAGATTGGAGGGAACTGAGAGACAGATAGAGATAGAGCAGGTGACATATTCTAAGGTCAGAGCATACGTTGAAGCTGTGATGTATGTATGATCCTGCAGGCTAGTGCAAACTGTAAGCTGTTGTATCGTTCGAGTAGTTGGCTATTGCAAACTGTAAGCTGGTTTAGACGGAGTGTCAAAGACTAGGAGGTGTTTAATATGGGGGACATTGGAGGTTTCCAGCACTTCACTTTGGCTTTTTCTAGAGTGGACATTTGTCTTGTCCTCTCTAATTTTCCATCTGATTCCTGAAGCGTCTAGAATGGCGTTTATGGCTTATGTTACCTGAGTTAGAACACCAAATCTTCAAGTCTATTAATTGGTTGTTAACCACACACTTGGAAGAAAGGAAGTGGTACATTGCATTTCATGGAGAGTACTCTTAGGTCCAAAATGTTTTCTTAAGATTATTTGTGATAATGAAAAAGGGAAGTGCTAGGGGACCTCAAAATCAAGTGCCTCAAAATGGCCTCAGTGACATATCTACTCTTTTAATTAAATTTTATATTAAATTACAAACAATAAGATTAAATTAAAAAAAAACTTAAAAACGATATACAGAAATATTAAAAAACATACAGAAATCACAATTATGTGTTTTTATATGGTTTTTTAACTTTTCTATATGCTTTTTAATTTTTTTGTATGTTTTTTAAATTTTTATATGGTTTTAATTAAAATGATAGTTATGTCATCAAAAATACTGATGTGACAATTAAAATATGAAATGGATAATCACAATTATAAAATGAAAATTCCACCTCATTGAAGCAATTTTGAGGCACCTCATTTTGAGGCCCAAAATCATTTTCCTAATGAAAAATTATACAATCTTGTCAAAATTTAGATAATTTTGTAATATGATGTTTACATGTAATAATTATGTTATCGATACACATAATAATTTTTCTTTGTACAGCAACATGCCTCAGTTCTCCCACATATATTATTTTTACGTTCATTACATTGTCAATATAAAAACATGATACGAAAATACGATGTCGTTTTATGCCAATATACATGAAATTAAATTAAATTCCTAGGATTACTTAATATAAGGTTTATCTGCTAATACCGGTTAACAAAGTCCCTCCTAATAACCGTTGACAACCACCATGCAGTTTGAATTTAAATTAGCGACAAACCCTCTGTACAAACAATATAAAACCCTCAAAACCGTTCCAATTCAATTGAATTAAGATCGGTCTCATCATCACATTCTGTATAGAACGAAAATGGAAAGAAGCGATGGAACTGGAATCAAAATGTACAACAACGCAGCGTACGGAGACCCCCATGAGGATCCAGAGGAGCACCCGAAATCACCAAACCCACATTCCCTAAATCCTCCTGAGCCGTTGGTTGGCCATGATGATCTGCCCCGGCGTAAACGACGTGCCGTTGCAAAGGGAGTCCAGAAGACCCTCTCGAAGACCTCGATGCTGGTCAACTTTCTCCCCACGGGGACCCTCCTGACGTTCGAAATGGTACTCCCGGCCATCTACCGCAGAGGGGAGTGCACAGGTGTCACCACCACGATGACGCACGTGTTGTTCGGGATCTGCGCGCTGTCCTGCTTCTTCTTCCACTTCACGGACTCATTCCGTGGGCCCGACGGGACGCTGTATTATGGATTCGTGACGCCGCGGGGGCTGAAGGTGTTCAAGGCGGGGCTGACGGTGGAGGTGCCGAAAGAGGAGAGGTACAAGGTGGGGCTCACGGACTTAGTTCACGCCGTCATGTCGGTCATGGTGTTCGTGGCCATCGCCTTCTCCGACCGCCGCGTCACGGACTGCCTCTTCCCGGGGCACCAGAAGGACATGGATGAGGTCATGGAGAGCTTTCCGTTGATGGTGGGGATCGTGTGCAGTGGATTGTTTCTCGTCTTTCCCACTACCAGATATGGGATTGGCTGCATGGCTTCATGAACACGCTCTAGTTGTGCTCAAATTAATTTCTGTCTGTTTTTTTTAGTCAGTGTGGTACGTGTTTGTGTTTCTATGTGTGTGTACGTGTATATATATGCTTGCAATTATTAGTGATGTAATGGAATATTAATTAGGTTTTACCTAGCACAGTAATTGATCCACTTAGAATATGTAGTAATTATTAAAGATGCTGTGTTATTGAATTAATGTGATACATCCATGCAAGTTGTAACGTTACTCTTTGGAGATATTCACCGTCTTGCAATGCTTATTTATTGTACTAGCTATCGAACGCGATCACGTATATATATATCCACAGAATCATGAGTTCGCTTAGGCTGATATCTTACAATGGAGTTCAAAATCAATCAAATCCTAAGAGATCTGCTCCCAAATGTTTTCATACATGCAAGGATCAAGGTATGTGCAAGGAAGCAAAATAATTAATACAAAAAAGAAAAAAGTAAATAATACAGAAGAAAAAGGCTGCATGTGATGCAAGAAATACATATACACATATAATTGCATATAAATATTCAAGGATATATATATATATATATACAGCTGTATATATATATATTAGACATTACAAACTCAATCGATTTTGTTTAATATATAATATTTTTGAGAAATATTGTTGAGAGATATCCCACATTGAAGATGTGAGGGACTTGTTAGTGGTTTATAAGAGTTTGGGCTACTCCTCTTATTGACAATTAGTTATGGGATGGATGCCTAGATTTCTTCAAATATATGGCAACCATGAAAGTTGTGTTTTTGAG
>QANT01002079.1:0-33034 GCA_003254885.1 Purshia tridentata | reverse complement strand
CATGATAGTGTTAGAAATTTGTGGCCTATGTACATTTAAGGGATAATACAATTATACACCACAATATTATATATTTTATTTTTTAACGTGTTATCTCAAATTTGAAAAATTGCAATAGAGTCTATCATCTTCAATATTTAATTAACTTTTCTCTTATGGATATTCCATGTGAAATAAATGCGAATGAAGTATTTGTAAAAAAGAACTTGTCAATTGAATACTTTTATTATTCTAAATATTAGAAAGTTTGTTAACTGCTTACGTGACATATTAACTTCTCTTTTAAAAATAGCTAGAAAGACAAAAATTAATAAAAAAAACTCAATTAAATTTTGAAAAATGATACAAAATATAAAAATGTACATAGGAATATAGGATGCAACTTTAAACCATGTTAAAAAACAAAAGAAATTATGAAGGGCAAACGACGTCGTATCAGTTAGAGCTCTATAATCATCATCACTGCCATTTGGTCCCGAAACTCCGAACACAGAAGCGAACGTCGAAAGACGACGACGACGACATGGTCCACAGTGCCTATGATTCCTTCGAGCTCATCAGCGACTGCCCGACTAAGATCGAGGCCATTGAATCGTACGGCTCAAAGCTCCTCCTCGGCTGCTCCGATGGATCTCTCCGAATCTACGCTCCAGACTCCTCCGGTGTTCGTTCCCCACCGTCCGACTACCACTCACAGCTGCAAAACGAAGCGTATTCGCTGGAGAGGAACGTGTCCGGGTTTTCAAAGAAGCCTCTGGTTTCAATGGAGGTCTTGGAGTCCAGAGAACTCCTGTTATCGCTCTCGGAATCGATTGCATTTCATGGCCTCCCAAACTTGGGGACCATCGCCGTCATCACGAAGGCCAAGGGAGCCAATGTCTACTCCTGGGACGACCGCAGAGGCTTCTTGTGCTTCGCGAGGCAGAAGAGGGTCTGTATTTTCAGACACGACGGTAATAATCTTATGAATTCATTCTTATTGTTTAGAGATTTTACTGAAAAAATGCTCAAATTATTGAATTTATACGAAATTGAATTAGTTTGAATGGTTTTAGGGGGACGAGGATTTGTGGAAGTGAAAGAATTTGGAGTTCCAGATGTGGTGAAGTCGATGTCATGGTGTGGAGAGAATATATGTATAGGGATTAGAAGAGAGTACATGATATTGAATGCTACAAATGGTGCATTGTCTGAGGTGTTTCCATCGGGGAGACTAGCGCCGCCATTGGTGGTCTCTCTTCCTTCTGGGGAGCTTCTTCTCGGGAAGGTATTCAGTTGCTTTTTCTTCATTCACCATTTGATTTGTGTTTTAAGGAGTAAAAGTGTTACCAATGAGTGATTAGAATTCCTTTGTTTTAGGATAACATTGGGGTTTTTGTGGACCAAAATGGGAAACTTCTTCAAGAAGGCAGGGTTTGTTGGTCGGAGGCTCCTACGGTTGTTGTTATTCAGAAGCCATATGCAATAGCTCTGTTACCAAGATATGTAGAGGTAGGCTGGACCTCATCTGCTATGCAAGAGTTGCTTCTTTCTTCTTCTCTACTTTTGCAAGACGCTGGGCAGTTATACCTTTTTTTCTGCCAATTATGTTTTGCAGATTCGGTCACTTCGAGCTCCATATCCGTTGATACAAACTGTTGTTCTTCGAAATGCTTGTCATATTCTCCAAAGCAACAATGCTGTGATTGTTGCATTAGAGAATGCTGTTTATGGTCTCTTCCCTGTTCCTCTTGGTGCCCAGGTATTCCCAATGCTTTTGCTAATGGTATCAGACTACAGTTGTAGTGTGGATGCACCATCTTCTTTGGGAAGTGGGTAAGAATTGTGTCTTTGCCTTGCAGATTGTACAATTAACAGCATCTGGTGATTTTGAGGAAGCGTTGGCATTGTGTAAGATGCTTCCACCTGAAGAAGCAAGTCTTAGAGCTGCAAAGGAGGGGTCAATTCATATAAGGTAAATATTTTCAGCTTTTTTTTTTTCCTCATTGCATTTATGTGAATGCACTAATTTATTGTTCTAAAATCACAGCATAATTTATGTCTTTGTATTGCATTTAACATGCATTTGGGTAAAAGCCATGTCTGCATTGTGTGAGTTTTTGCAGAGGTAAGAACCTTTCATATTGAAAAGAGATTTTTGGGTTTTGGAGCTATTTATATATTTGGGGTTGCCAATGGCCAGGGCACCACATATGGACATGTGATATTATTCTTATCAGCCTTAAGTTATAGAGCCTGATCAGATGTTGGGCTGGTTTGGGTTTTCTTAAATTTAGGCTCAGCCTGTGTATACCTAGGTAGGTTTCCTGTACAGACCATTGTGTTGGATCTGAAGCAGCTCCAACTCTAAAGTAATATGACATTCTGTCTTAAGCAGATATTTAGGTTCTATTTAATGTGGAGTACATCAGACAGTACATAAGTATGGTTTGTAATGCTGAACTATGTTGAAAGTTTACTCGACATGCTTTCTAAAAATGCTTTGATTGTGTAGATTTAAAGAATTCATCACTGGCTGCTGCATGTAAACTTGTTCCATGCCTTTTTATTATATGTTAAAGGAGTTTGTGTTATTATGTTGCAGATATGCTCACCATCTTTTTGATAATGGGGCCTATGAGGACGCCATGGAGCATTTTGTGGCATCTCAAGTAGATATAACCTATGTACTTTCTTTGTATCCATCTATTGTTCTTCCTAAGACAACTATGGTTGCTGAGCCAGAGAAGCTGATGGATATTTCTGGGGATTTGTCATATCTCTCAAGAGGTTCATCTGGTATATCAGATGATATGGAACCCTCTCCCCCGGCACATCTACTGGACTCTGAGGAGAGTGCAGCACTTGAGTCCAAGAAAATGAGCCATAACACTCTCATGGCTCTCATTAAGTTCTTACAGAAAAAACGATACAGTATAATTGAAAAGGCCACTTCTGAGGGGACAGAAGAGGTGGTTTTAGATGCTGTTGGAGACAATTTTGCATCCTATGAATCTAATAGGTTTAAGAAATCAAACAAGGTAAACTACTTATATTTCTTTTCTGTGGTTTCCATATGTCAGTATTGATTCACAAATTTTCATATGCGTTATGAGCCTGGAGATCAGGATTTTGTGTCAAACCATAATCAGCATGCTAGTTTTTTTTTCAAAACTCAGATATTGTGACTTCTTTGGTATAAAAAGAAGAAAGAGTTCTATCTATGTCTGTCAAACTATTTCTTATGGCTTTTAATGCAAAAAGCATAGGCTATGGTTGGTTTACTCAAAATTAAAGTTAGCTTGATACCAAATGAATCACAGGGCTGTCAAACTGAACGACCATGCATTGTTATATTATATTAACCTGTTTGCATAACTCAAATTTCAGAAGTTAGTTTTTCCAGTCAAGTCCAATATTTATGACCTTGTGCATGTGCTTGCATGCATGCTGAATCTAGCACAAAATGAATACCTCTTTGCATATTGATATAGTCATTGTTTTTTATTACAAGTGTGATATCAACAAACAATTGACGTTATGTTTGGTACCTCAGGGGCGTGGCAGCATCCCAGTTACCTCCGGTGCTAGGGAGATGGCAGCAATACTGGATACAGCACTACTGCAAGCTCTACTTCTTACTGGACAGTCTTCAGTGGCTTTGGAATTACTGAAAGGTCTTAACTACTGTGATGTAAAAATATGTGAGGAGATTCTCCAAAAAAATAATCATTACGCTGCCTTGTTAGAACTTTACAAGTGCAATGCAATGCACCATGAAGCTCTAAAACTTTTGCATCAATTAGTAGAAGAGTCAAAATCCAACCAAGTGCATGCTGAACTGATTCAAAGGTTAAAGCCTGAGTCAATCATTGAATATCTCAAGGTAAGTTTTCTCAAATTGTTTGATGACTTTGATCATAAGTGCAATTAAATATTCTAGTCATATTGGAGTCTGGAACCAGATGGTAGCTTTGCAGCAATCCTTGGTGTATATCATGTCTTATATAAAGCATAAGTTGCTAGATCAATTTAAACTATGAAAGGAGGGCTAATTTTCTATTTATTTCCACAGCTTCCTCTAATTTGATTTGTGCCCTTGAACACTTAAATTTTTTTATTTAAATTTTTTGGGGAGATTTTAAATTGTGACAGAAAACTCTTTAAGCTTTGAAAGCATCATTATCATCTTATGTTTTTCCATATAGTGTGTAATATAAACAGTGAAGATTGTGATGTGATGGCTTCCTTTGTGAATGATAGAACAATAAAATTTGGTTTCATACAACAGATAGACTTTGATTTTCTAGCAACCAGCACACAACTTTGCCTTTGTTTTGGAGAATGCTTTGTGTTAGGAACTTGATTATTTGATAAGTTAATTTGAAACCAGTATATGTGTAAAATATCTTAGTAGACTTGGTGGATTTTCTTATGCAGCCTCTTTGTGGGACTGATCCCATGCTTGTCTTGGAGTATTCAATGCTTGTTCTCGAAAGTTGTCCAACACAGACAATTGAGCTCTTTTTGACTGGAAATATCCCAGCAGACCTGGTCAACTCTTATTTGAAGCAGCATGCTCCAAACATGCAGGCCAGATACTTAGAGCTTATGCTTGCAATGGATGAAAATGGGATCTCTGGAAATCTGCAAAATGAAATGGTAAAGATTTATGCTTTATTCACAAATTTTAAAAGCAGTTATTAGTTGGAATTTAGGATCCATTTGGGGTTGCCAAGGAGCTAAAAAGATAAATTTGGAAGAACAGATTTGTGGTGCCAAAACTCTGTAGCAGTTTCTATGAACTTAGGTGATAGCAATAGTGTGCCTGTTTTTACCAATCAAAACTGCATTTTAATGGATTAGTGCATGACAGGTACATATCTATCTGTCAGAAGTACTTGATTGGCATGCAGCTTTAACTGCTGAGAAGAAATGGGATGAGCAAACTTACTCCTCCACCAGAAAGAAATTATTGTCTGCTTTAGAGAGTATCTCAGGATATAGTCCAGAGGCTTTGTTGAAACGTCTTCCTGCGGATGCTTTATACGAAGAGCGTGCAATTTTGTTGGGAAAAATGAACCAACATGAGCTTGCCTTATCCCTATATGTTCATAAGGTATTTTCTATACGTTCACATCCAATAAAATATATATATATAATATATATATATATATTTTTTCCCTATGAATCTTCTTTGAATAGATTAAGTTCTTTGCTCTTGTAGCTTCATGTTCCTGAGCTGGCGCTCTCCTATTGTGATCGAGTATATGAGTTATTGGTTCATCAACCGTCTTCAAAATCTTCTAGCAATATATACCTCACTCTATTGCAAATTTATCTTAATCCGAGGAGAACAACCAAGAGCTTTGAGAAGCGAATTACAAATTTAGTATCACCTCAGAATACAGGCACACCAAAGGTTGGTTCTGCAAATACTTTTAAAAGTAGAGGAGGTCGTGGAACTAAGAAAATTGCTGCAATAGAGGGAGCAGAGGACATACGAGTCAGTCAAAGTAGCACTGACAGTGGCAGGAGTGATGGAGATGCAGATGAATCTAGTGAGGAAGGAGGGTCAACAATCATGCTTGATGAGGTCCTTGATTTGTTGAGCCGAAGGTGGGACAGAATAAATGGAGCTCAGGCACTCAAACTTTTGCCAAGGGAAACTAAACTACAGGTATTGATCATATTGATTAAGGATTTATGGGCGTAAGCAACTAGTTAAATTCATTTCAGATAACCTGACAAGGCAAGGTATCTCAAATAATATCTGATCATGAGTGTCACCCTCGTTTTATGATTTATCTACCATAACATAACGTGTTTGCAAATTGTGGAAAATAATCTTTCAAATTTGTTCTTAAAAATTATAGTAAAGCATCAATGTTGATATGTTCAATCCGCTTTGTTCAGACATGGTTTTATCTTGATCTCCATGCTGAAGCCATGTATTATCATCATTTTTCTGCAGAACTTGCTTCCATTTATGGGACCCCTTCTAAGAAAATCCAGTGAAGCTTACAGGAATCTTTCAGTGATAAAGAATTTGAGACAAAGTGAGAATCTGCAGGTATGCATATATTCTGCTTGAAATCTCAGTTGGGGAATTAGTAGGGTATCTTAGGCTTGATCTATTTGCAGTTGATATAATACTTAGCTCACCCAGTTATTTACTTTAACAAATTTAAACTTGGACCGCAACCTTAACTTTTTCTAAATAAACCATTATGTTAAAACAGGTTAAAGATGAACTTTACGAGCAAAGGAAAGGAGTGGTTAAGATCACCAGTGATAGCACGTGCTCCCTTTGCAAGAAGAAAATAGGAACAAGTGTTTTTGCCGTGTATCCGAACGGGAAAACACTTGTGCACTTTGTTTGCTTTAGAGACTCGCAAAGTATGAAAACTGTGGGCAGAGGATCGCCACTAAGGAAGCGATGAAGACCAAGTATTCATATGCGGGCAAATGAAATGTCTTCCCCCAAATTTGGTCAGCAAATTCAAATGCTGCAATTTGAGCATACATTTCGGCTGTGTAATGACAGGGTCTGTAGGCACTCCAAGCATTCTGGGTGTTGCTACAATGCTGGTGTGCCATTCGGCCTAGTCTCGTATTGTATATTGTGTTGGGAGTGCGAGGGTGTGAGTGATCCTTTGTTGGCCACCTTTAATTTGTAAAGATTGTAAAAAGATTGGTATTGATTTTGAGTTGAAGAAAAAAAATTAAAATGCATTGTGGTTATAAGAAGTTTGTGAGCTCCATAAAACAAAAATCCAAAATTATGATTGATTGCGATGGTTTTAGGCATTTCCATTGCTTGACAATCTCCTACTTGGTTTCCCAGTAAAACGGAAAACAATAACTCCGACCCTTGAACCGTCGCACGGACGATCCACGTGCAAAACATCGACATCGAAAAGCTTCCTGGCCTTCTTGAAGAAGACTGAGTCCTTTTTCCACCTCCTGAGGTGGGCCATCACAAACACCATTTTCTCATCTACCACCAGAAACGACAACGTTTTTAAGAGGGGCTCGTAAAGGTGATCGTGATACACTACATCCGAGGCCACGATAAGATCAAACTCCCGCCCAGTCACCTCCACGTCCTCCGCCTCTCCCCACCTCAGCGCTGCCACGCGGACTTCCCCGCCGTTCTGGGCCAAAACGTTGGCGTTCGCTTCCGCATTGAATTTCAGGTTGTCGATGACGTGAGGGAGGTCGGTGACCGTGACGCTAGCGCCGAGCGTGACAGCGGCGGCAATTCCCACGAGGCCGGTGCCGGAGCCGAGTTCGAGGATTCTGAGAGGGCGGGTTGGGATGGAGGCCAAGGCGGAGAGGGTGGGGCCGAGGGGGCTGGTAGTGGGGTCGCGGCGGTGGTCGTCGAGGAGGGTGAGGAATGTGGTGGCAGCGGGCCAGAGCTGGAAGGAGAGGCCTTGAGATGGGAGCTGCCTGGTGAGGATGGTGGAGTTGATGGAGCGGAGGCAATGCTGCTGGAGCTGTTGGGTTTCTGCAGTCTTCGCTTCGTCTTGGTCGTCTGAAAGGAGCATGGTGAAGGGGTTTATTGCTACGTCGTCTTCATCGTCTTCTTTAGCGGCCATTTAAGATGATGCTGAATCGCCGCCAAAAAAAAGGAGGCAAGGGTTTTGGTTTGCTTTGTTCCCTTTCCATTTGTGCTTCGTTTACTAGGGCTTGTTTGACGCGCTATTTTGATTATTTATTTCGTCCACGTTGAATGGATTGTAATCTCCTGGTATGCCCCACATGGTACGTACAGTAAGATTAGATATACAAACGGACCGGGTTAAAACAAGCACGGTTCAAGTACGAAATGAGTTGCTCAAGTATCAGCATAAAACAATCCAAGTAGGAACACAAAATACAAATAAGACTTGTTTAAAATATTAAAATTTTCTTTTTAAAAAACTTTTAACGCGAAAAACACGTCAATATTTGTTGGAGTCTAAAATTTAATTACAAGACCTAAGCAAACTAAATTAATAAATAATATTTATTAATTCGGTTTACCAAAAGAGAGAAACTTGCTTATTTTCGTTATGAAAACGTGACATTACTAAAAAAGAAAAAGAAAAAGGGCATCATCGATCTCTCTTTTTTCTTTTTTTTTCTTTTTTTTCTTTTTCTTTATTTTCTAGTTATACTATGTTCCTTGTAACGGGAACATGCAAGTGTTTCTCAAAAAGAGAAAATGGCTCATAAGTTTGGCCATTTAAGACACTACACGAATATTTCATGAACACGAATATTTCGAAGATCGTAGGTCATACAGGGCCTATGTTTCAGTTACAAGTTGACACGAGCACCACATGATTATTAAACGAGTAAAGTGGCCCAAGTTAAATGGGCTCCGCAGACATGACACTGCTTGTTTGACATTTAGTATTCCGTTTTAAGCAATTTACGAATACACCCCAAAGGAGGGCCAGGTGAAAAAGCTGTGGGGGTTAAAGTATAAATTGTTGATTTACGAGGGAGCAGTGACCAGAAGAGTATGGATCTGTTCTTCTGTGTACTCTGAATTGATTGGAAAACTACTCTTTTTCGAGACGAGATGATACAGGCGGTGATGGTGATAAACACGCAGGGCAAGCCTCGCCTTGCCAAGTTCTACGAATTTCAGGTCCTTCTCTTTCCATCTTTTATTTTCGGGCATATTATTATTGCTACGAGCCTACGATTACAAATAAAATGACTGTCTTTCCAATTTTTGAGGTCAGCCTGTGGAGAAGCAGCAGGAGCTCATCCGCAGCGTCTATGGAGGTTCTCTCTGTCTCTCTGTCTCTGTTTCTGTCTCTCTCGCTCGTTCTCTCTTCTCTCTCGCGGAATTGATCTTCTATTTTTTGTTTTCTGCATAAGCAACGCGGATCTTAGCATCATCATATTTTGTTTGGTTTGCTTTTCATATTCACAGCTCTCTATCTCTACTCTAAATTAGGGATTCGTGTTTTATTTTCTTGCCACGCAGTATTATCCAGTAGAGCTGAGAATGTGAGCAATTTCATGGATGCGGAGTCCATTTTCGGTCCGGTATTTCAATTCGTTCTTCCTCAAATTTTCAGCTTCTTTCTATTTATTATGTTTCTGTATGATCTGAATTGAAACAAATGTTCATGTTCTATTCGCATTGATTACTCGAATTGGCTGCTCTATACAAATCCCTTCATTTGTTGTGCAGGATACTCGACTTGTGTACAAGCACTTTGCAACTTTGTACTTCGTCTTTGTATTTGATAGCTCTGAAAACGAGCTTGCCATGCTTGACTTGATACAAGGTATGTAGCATAACCAGATTATATAGCCAGCACTGAATGCAAGTTTTGAAATTTAGAAGTTACAGTACCTTTGACAAGAAGATCATCACAAATTGATTGATTGCAATTTAGTTTTCAAATGAGATGACATATTACGTTTTGGAAATGCAATAACTGAAATTTAGGGAGAAAGTTTGCTAAAGCTTGTGATAATATGCCATGGGAAATGAGGGTGTTAGTAGCTTAATTAAGTCGCTTCACTAATATTAAAACAAATTTCGTTTTGCTGAAGTTATGGACAAAGACTACGTTACTGATTTGGACTAAAGACTATGTTACTAGTGCCTTCTATGTCAAATAAGATGAATCTAAACGTGATTAGCTTATCCTTAATGATAAAGCTTGTGCTTCTTTATATGAAGTGTTGCTTTGATTGGATGATTTTCTTACTTCAATTCGAATTCCTTCAGTTTTCGTGGAAACGCTGGACAAATGCTTCAAAAATGTATGCGAGCTTGACGTAGTGCTCAACTACAGCAAGGTTGTGTACTCATCCTTGATTTTTACTTGTGCTGTGTTGCATGTGTTTAATACTGGAAAAATGTTAAAGTTCTATAAACATTATTTGGTTTTGCTTTGTGAATGGACTATGTTGCATAAAAGGGTGGATATTGGATTAAATCATTGTTGTTTTGAAAGAAAATGCTCATTGTGTATCTCATGTTTGAAGATATTACTTGACGGTTCATGAATCCTTTTGCATTGCATATTTGGATTTCTATTGAACTATGCTTCAACTGTTTTTTTTTTTTTGGTGTTTTTTTCAGATGCATATTGTATTGGATGAGATCATTTTTGGAGGTCAAGTGCTGGAAACAAGTTCAAAAGAAGTTATGAAAGTCGTTGAAGATATCTCAAAGTGATCTCTCCTTCTCTGTCTCTCTCATGTCTGTGTGCTTGTTTTCATTTGATTTATTGGAAGATGCTACTTTTGATGCAGGTTAGAAACAGCCTCAAATTCCATCTCATTAGTCCCAAAATCTGTTTCGAGCTGGCGGAGTCGATAGAATGGCAATTGGTACTGATTTGTTATTATGCATGTCTTGTGATGTCACACCAAGTCTCCAAATTTCTCTCATTAGTGATCGCTTGCAATGTCAATTCCATGTTTGTGAAAGATTTTGGATGCTTGATGTAGGTCTAATCTCTCTAAAAAAAAGAAAAAAAAGAAAAAAATTGACAGCTCAAGGTTGCGTTACATGAATTATTTTTTCATTTTTGGAATATATCTATAGAGGATGCTATTTTTTTCTCTTGTTTTTTTTTCTTGTAAATTAAAGGGTCTCATGCACCCCTTTAGTCCGCATCCTCGTCTAAGTCAAGTTTTTCCCACAACAACTGAGTATCAAACTAGCAAACAGTAGTCCAAGCGCTTTAGGTCAAGTGATATTGATAAGTTCAAAAAAAAAAAAAAANAAAAAAAAAAAAAAAAGTGGTATTGGACTATTGGGAAAGGGTGAGTAAAGGATTAGGGTCTCAAGAAAAACTAGAATATAGTAAGTACACCTTACGTCTATACCACTTGTCGACATGCGTAGCATCAAATCCAAAGAATCTTAAGGGATAGAGAAAACAGTTAACAACTATGCTACGATCTCATCACTTTGTATGCTGGATGATGATACATGATACACACACACAGAACTGTGGTATGCCCGGTTAATTTCATCCCCACAGTAGAAATAAGAAATTTTAAGGACCCTCACGCATCAGATTGACAATTTGACATTGCAGCAACATCATTTCAATGGCTTCTTCACATCTTCAAGAGCCACATGTGCGGCATTGCGCCCAGGAGCACCCATGACACCACCCCCCGGGTGGGCCCCACTTCCGCACAAATACAGTCCAGGCAGTGGTGTTCTATAACTTGACCTGTATGCATCCCAAAATAACATGAACAAATATAAATTAAAGTAGTTCCTCTTCCAAACGGACAACTAAATATAAGGCATAGCTAAAACAGGAAGAAGTTTGTGTCCCACGCAAAATCAGATATGTCGTAAGATTTACCATCCTTTTACAGGTCGCATGAGGAAGAGCGAATCCAATCCCATAGCACCATGGAAGATATTCCCTCCTGTCAAGAATAATTAAAAAATCAGTGCAACTCTATGAGATTAAGATGCTGCAGTCATGTTTATTGTTTAAGATGGTGAGCTATTTCATGGAGAATAGCGTAAAATGAAGAAAATGTCTGGTGTGTACTTCAACATTCAAGACTAGCAACATTTTGAGTTAGAACTTGATGTGGTACTTATATAGTTATGCCACACATAATGCACAGTAAAACCTATAGTACAAATAACACTGCTGTTAAAAAGAATCAACCAGTTCTCAAGGTTGTTTGACAATCTTCATATATCCATGGATTATGATACTTTCAATGGCTGGTATTTTCTGCCAATATCCTTGTACCATTTTTTTCAAACTTAAAATGCCTGTAACATTCTGCCTTAATTTCTGGAGAGATTTTAAGTACCTGTCAAACCAATTTCCCTTTCAAGGTCTGGTGGAGTCAGCATGTCGTAATCAATGATTGATGAACTGAACCCAGGGGCATATTCATCAATCAATGTAAAACATTTTTTTGCAAAAGATTCCTGCAAGGATACCATGCCATTTTCAAATGATTAGTCAAAGCCTCAGAGCAACGAGCTGTGGTACAACAAATAACTTGTTTGAGTGCTAAAACAAGCAGGCATTTCGTAAGTGGAGGTTAAATATACACACATTGAAATACAATATTTTCCATAGTACCCGAGTGAAAGTATAGATGAGTTCAATTTTAACAGATTCCATTTGCCTTTTAGTGAATTTTTTCCAGCTACCTTTGCCGTTTTACACTTTTTTTTTTTCCACAAAAAGATTTGATGCCTTACGTAGAAAATGGAAAAAACATGGGAAAATAAAAAGCTCACTCTATAGACAGGATCTCCCCAGTTGCCATCTGTCGGACTATATGGTGTATATTGAATAAACAAGTTGATCACATGCTTACCTACAAGGAGTTGGATTATGCTGAAATGAGAGAACTAGAATGCTTGCCAAGAGGAATTTTATATATGATGCATTGGCATTCTAAGGCAAAGTAGTTTTAAGTACCAGGTGGAGATATAGTCTTGTCCAGTACAGAAGGAATTGTCATCTCAATAATTGGCCTGTGTGATGGTAATCCATTGACAGCATCTTGACAGGCCAAGTCAATCTCCTCCATACTTTAGAAGAGAGACAGAAAAGATATGAGAAAGCAAAGCATGTAGAAGGCAAGTAAATGATAATGCTGAGATAAGAACATACCTCTCAGAACCAATATGAATGGTGCCCGTATGCTGAGGACCTGCATGAGGATGACTTAACTTACAACATTTGAACTGGGGCAATTTATCAACCGCTAGATTTATTTTTGTAGTTGCCTATTTGGTTAAATTCAATCAAAGATTATTACTGTAGAAAAATTAAGAAGATCAAGTAAACAATAAAAGATGTAATAGAGGAAGCTTACAGAGCTGTAATCAGAGTTCTTAATTGCACGGATGAAATCATCAGGAAGAACTTTATCAGGCACCAACTCCTGTGTCAGAAATGGAAACGTAAAATCTAGATTAAAACCATTTATAATAGAAAGATTAAAGGTTTTACATAAATATTATTTCCCATTTATTTAATGCAACATCAGTTGTCTCAGTAAATGGGAATTACATGAGCAGGGCCAACATTTTACCTTGAATGTTCTATAAGGGGTTGCATTTGATAAAACAATTGACGAGTGCACCTGTGAACCATCGGCCAGCAAAACCTACAATAAGACACCACAATGTCCAATCAGTTTGATTTAAGCTTCAGAGCTGCCTCATTTGGGAAACCAAGAAGAAACGAACCCCATTCACTGTGCCAGAGTCATTAATCAACACTTGCTGAACCTAAACAACAAAATTGAAAAATTAAAGGTAAACACAGCTGAAAAATATAAAAGAAATCAATGAAACAAAAGGTTTGAGAACTGAAGCATGAACTGATCCAAGCTCTTTTGAAGATATAAGTACCTCTGCACATGTTACAATATGAGCCCCAGCTTCCCTAGCAGCATTACTGATAGCCAAGGATACTGAACCCATCCCACCTTCAACATACCTACAAGGAAAATTGGTATCCCAGTACTAAGAGAGCTTAAGATTGGGTAAATCAAAACTGTTTAAAATGAAAATTTGAGCTAAAGGTACTTATGATATGAATGTTGACAGAAAAAGAACAATGCAGTTATCTTAGAATTTCTATCAAAGTATAATGTGAGATTAAATATGAAGAGTTGTGGGCAGAGATATGCCAAGCAAGCAATAGAGACTTACGACCAAATTCCACGCTCACCATCAGTTTCTCCCATCACATGATGTAACAGAACATATCCACTCCCAGGTGTATGGACAGTTCCCTACATATCAAATTTGAGGAGTCAAAATGATTAAACAATGTGTATAATATAGCAGGAAATGTATCTTGTATAATCAGTTTGTTATGAACCCTCACATGAAACAATTTCCCACGATACGAAAGTCTGTCAGAGAAAAGTTATAAGGCCCAGATGCACAATACTTTAGGCACAGTGTGTGTTATTTATGAAAAGAAAAAGAGTAAAGTGTGCATGTTATCTGAAATTATTTAAATTTGAATCTAATGCATTTCCCCCACCATTCATAAAAACTCTTACCGTAGTTCCTATTACAGCATCCGTTGCAAGGTAACCCTTAAGAACATGGGACTGTGAAAAGAAAATTCAATTAGAGAGAAGCCACTAAACCGATATGCATAAAACTTCACAAGGTTTGAACTAATAATCATGGATAACGATTATGCAGAAACAATAAAGAAATCTCATGTTAAAGTTAAAATCATTTACTCCAAGGTCCTAGATAGAGAGATGATGGTCCCAAATATAGAACACTTAAGAGCATAAATGGCATGTTCAGATAAGAATCACTTAAGCACTGAAAATTGTACTGATTTAGTGAATAATGTTAACTCACATCTTACAGAAGTTGAAGAGTTTCCAACAAAATATGAAGGCAAGTAAGACACTCAGGCTAAAAGATGAACATGACTAAATGAGCTAAAATCCTTAAATTTAAAAGAAACCATACAAGAATAATCAAAGAAGAAATTATAGTACAACCTCAAACCAGTTATTCAAAACCTTTGAAGCCGGGGATAATAAAAGGTCCATAAAGTCCCTGTCGAAACCAATAATCACATACGCATCATAAAACATAAATCTTTACTAAGAAAATGACTACCATAACCATAGTAGCATGTTGTTTATACTTTCTAGCTAGAGGAAAACCGAAATCCAGATTATTAGAAAAATGAATTCTTACACCATATCCTTTTGGCCTAAGGTTGCAGCCTGTCTGAGACATCGAGCCCAAAACATTGAGTTGTGCATCTTATTCTTCAAGCGGTCACTATAACTAAAAGACGAGGTGGATTGCAAAGACTCTGGAGGAGCTGAATCCAACAAGGGGTCCATAAATTGACAAAACTTCTCTAGCTGATTCTCATATCTGTAAATTAAGTAGATGAATTATTGCAAAACAGAGAGAGTGGAATAACACTGGATTAGGATAAGTATAACCTTGGATAAGCATCCGCGTCTCGTTTGGAGAACTTGGAAATCTCGGAATGGTTAAGGTCCTTGTTTGGCCCCAAAAGAAGATACCGTCCATCCAAACAAGGCGTGAAAGAGGAAGGACTCCTCTTGAGCAACTTCATTCCATGCCGCGCCAGCTCTAATTCCCTGTTATTCATCAGAGGCATTAGATAAGGCATTGTTTGGTTGAGCAATTATTTAAGCAATCAAGCAATAATGCATTAATAAACGAAGAACGGGTGTGTTCGCTACTTACTTGATCACGGAGGGGCGGAGAAGGCTCTGAAGGTAGCTACACCGAGAGAACTTGAAGCCCGGAACGAGCTCTTCAGTCACGGCGGCGCCGCCGATCACGTGGCGACGCTCGAGAACCGCGACGGAGAGGCCAGCGCGTGCGAGGTACGCGGCTGCCGTGAGGCCGTTGTGGCCGCCACCGATGACCAGCGCGTCCCATTTGTTGTCCTTGAACGCGCTTGCCGCGGTGCTAAAGCTCCTGCGCCACATTTCTCTACTGCTAAAGCTACTGCTTGCTGAGTCTGATTTTCATAATCATAGAGCGATTGCATGCGGTGGGACCCTGTCGTAGTTTTTTTGTTTCTTTTAATACTTAATGACAAATTAGTTCAGAGTGGACACGTGGGCTAAAATGCTAAATAGAGGAATCTCATTGGCTTTGAATGGAGGAAGATTCTTCGGTCTATCGAGATTTGAGAATGAATCTAATAAGCAAGACGTATCATACACTTAATAGAGTAAGAAGTAAGAACTCCTTATTCACGTTTAATTAGAATTTTAATTATCCTACTCAGGAGGCCCTTAATCCTTGTCAAAGTAGAATCACAACTTCACAAGGACATCCGGATTGACTTAATATAACTCTTTCTTGGACTGAAAGTTATAATACCTTGTAGAATCCTAATGCATTAGTGATTAGTCCATTAGGAATTCTTTAGGAATTGATGGTTTACTTAGTATGAATTGATGGTTTACTTAGTTTGAATTCATGGTTTCAAGTCAGAATAGGCATAGCATAGAAAAGTAGGAACTGAACCCGCGGGCGTATTGATCAATCACACATGTATGCAGCTCCAATGATAAATTGCGACTTACTCTGTATGTGGGATCTTCTCAGCTAGGGTCTAAGGATTTGTAAGGTGTGTATTGTGTACAAGAGGAGGTAAAGTAAGACAAGGTTGAAATGAGTCTCACTGTTAGGTGTTAATGGATGAAGGCGTTTTACAACATCATCGATTCATCAGGCTTCATGAATCAATCAACTGTCCTCAACTCAACCTGGATTTATTGGGCTGTCGTCATGTAAGGGCATAACAAGCAATAGAATGGGCCACAAGATTAGACACATCGCTGGTCCATAGCTTTCGAAATTCCAAATAGGAGAGAGCTATGTTTTTCCTGGGGAAAGAGACAGGTTGAATATTAGTCCAAGACTTGGAAACTACTTGTGTGCTAGAAAATGTTCTCGTTTCCTTTTTCTTTTATTTTTTTATGAATGGGCTAACAACATGAAAAATGAGGTGGTCTGGATTCACATGTTTAGGGTGAATATTTTAGAGACCACGTCAAAAGATGCTTTCATGGGGGAAGAGCTCAAGATAAGCATAAAGGGAGACCCTATCACGTAGGTTTTACCATCCTAACATGGTCATTTTGTACCTAAAATAATCGAATTTCTCCAAAAGAGGATAAACAAGCATCAAAAGGACACCTTAAATTCACTTTTATTTCCAAATCCGCCGATTTGGAAGGTGGACAAGAAAAGTCAGAGCAAATATGAGAAACTTCACATGGCCTCAAAGATTTCGTCCCAGTTGATGAATACTATATTATACAATGGCCAATACAGCAAGCAGCTAGACAAACGAAATTTAATAGCACGCCCTTTTCTTTAATAAAACAACCTACACAGCTATTGGAAGAGTAAATTCAAATTTTTGAACCGCAAGAATGGAACCCTATGCCAAAATCATAGCTAATATCATATGGGAAATTTTATATATACCCTACTATTTTCTTTTTTTATCCAACAAAAAATTTATACATGAACTGACTATTTTGTCTTATTATGAATTGACCATTTTATTCTTGTGCCCAACTCCTCTCTCTTTTCCTTCCCTTCTGACCCACCCCATGCCCAGCATCACCATCTTCTTCGCACGCCACACCAACAACACCACCACCTTCTCTCTCTCTTTCCTCCTCTTCGCATGTCACCCGTCACCTCATACCTCCATGAGCACCACCAACATCAACACCACCCTCTCTTTCTCTTCAACCCACCCCGTGCCCAGCTCGTCTCTCTTCCTTCCCCTTTGACCCACCCTGTGCTCAGCTCTTCTCCCGTGCCCAACTCCTCTCTCTTCCTTCCTCTTCGATCAAACACGCCCTTATTCCAAGTTTGGCAAACCTGTGTCGAACCTAAATGCTTTCTTCGGCAGCTACCCGCCGAACAAGCCTCTTATATTTGGCAGAAGATGAGCTTCGAAGCTGTTCGGCAGTCATCCACCGAAACTGGTGGGTTTGTTCGGCAGTTTTCTGCTGTGGGTTTGTTCGGCAGTTTTCTGCTGAAACTGCTGGTTTTGTTCGGTGGCTATCTGCCGAACCAGCTGCAACAGAGAAAGGGAGAGAAGAGAAAAGGGAGAAAGGAGAGGAGAGAGGGAATAAGAGATAGAGAAAGAGGGAGGGTGCTGCTATGGGCAGGAGAGTGGGGAGGAGAGAGGGAGGGGTGGTGCTGCATGGAGGAAAGAAAGGGAGTGAGTTGGGTATGTGCATCAGTTAGGTAATGAAAGAAAATACAAGAGTGGGGTATTTTTAATAAGGGTATGATAGTAATTTAGGTTGGGTAAAATGAGAAAATATTAATTTTAAAAAGGTGATGATTGGGTAAATTGAGAAGTTGGGTAAAAAAAGAAAATTGTTAGGTATGTTTAAAATTTCCCATATCATATATACATATATGTGTATAACATGTGACATGCATTGAGTGAGGTGGTAATGCTACATTATGATTAAAGGTGGTGACCAAAATTACTCTCTTCCTAGAGAGTCTGAGACTAAAATACTTAGTTTCTGGTAGGATATTTCACATAGTAGCCAGAAAAAGAATAGTTTCTGGTAGATAATTCTTGCAAGTAGCTAAAATGTGGTCCTAGCACTTCCAGAAAATCAGGAAGAATAATTATTTTAATGATATAATTGGGGGAAGGGTTAAATAAACTAACAAATGGAAATGTGATGCAGACACATATAAATGTAAGATAAGTTATCAGCCATATATTCTGTGAGTTTCTTGGGCACTGTTATTTCAGGACACCTCATTGTTTCTTTTATATCAAGAAATATTAAGAAAGAAGCCGTTTTACCATCATTTTTTGGGAAGCAAGATTGGTGAAATCAACTAAGCAAGCAATCCAGATTCTCCTAACCAACACCGATCGTTTTTTAAAAAAAACATTTTACATCAATGATATTATAATATTTTTATCAGCAGGCTAGTGGGTTCATTTCTTTCGACAATGTTTAATTATTCTATCCTCCACTTATGAAAATCCACATGTTTATAAAATATATAAGATCATCGTACTTCCAATCACAAAAAACTTGGAAAGGAAGCAATTGACTGTCCGTGGAATCACAGATCTCTCTCTCTCTCTCTCTTCCTAGTTTCTGCTTCTTATACTAAGTACATAATTATTTATAATATGCAGTTCAGAAATTTTTTTTGTCAACTTGCATCACCCCATTTGCATGAATAGTGATCCTTTGGTCTCTTCTTTGTTAGTCCCTTGACTTTGAGTATACCGACTTCATTCATATTTCAGAATTTCTACGCCATTCGGCTTCTCTACCTTAGGCTTTCCATTTCAATTTCTTCAATTCCTTTCATCACCTAAATTCATTCTCTCCTATATATACAAAAGGAACTTCGTTCCCATCACTTTTACCATACTAATCTTGCTCTAATATCTCAGAAAAATGGCACCTAACAAGCTTTCTTCTCCGCAGTCCAATTTGACTTGGACAGCCAAACAAAATAAACTGTTCGAAAATGCTCTGGCAATATATGATGAAGAAACCCCTGATCGATGGCACAAGATGGCGAAGATTGTTGGAGGGACAACTGAACAGGAAGTGAAGAGGCAGTATGAGATCCTTCTAGAGGACATCAACCGCATTGAGTCAGGCAAAGTTCCCCTTCCTAAGTATAGGAAACTCGGAGGAAGCAGCACTAGCAATGAAGAAACCAGGTAATACACTTTTTTCTCCCTTTCACTTGATAAGAAGAAGACTAGATGAACAGGATCTAAATCCTTGATTGATAATATTCAGACCTTGAGGTGTCTCTGGTCCTCAAGATATATAAACTGTTCTATGATATCACCAACTGCAATGAGTGAAACTCACTTCTATTCTAAATCCATACTCAAAAACTAAGAAATATTATGACTCTATGTATCTTCATTGTACCTGTCAGAGAATGGAAGTCCATCTTAGATTCTCTGTCATTAACCCTCAAGTACAATTTGATACACTAAAACTTCTCATTCTTAATTTTGCCTGGCTTGACTCTTCATAGGCGGGGTTGCACTTTCAACATTGATTTATTAATTTCTTACCTATGATTTTGAATAACATGTTTTGATGCCCATCCCTTTATCTACATTTCAAATCTGATGAGGGTACGATCACATGACATTGAGAAGAATCTGATATCAAACCTAACAGTTAATAGCATAGTGGATGGTTCAAAGAAAATGCTTACTCCTTGCACATTTCTTTTGTTTCTATACTGGCAGAAAATCTGTTGACTGATAATGATCTGCACAAGCAGAAAGCACTTAATTCACAAGACATTACAACCTGACTGTATGATGTGTACTAACTTTGATTTATCTTCTACAGGTTGAAGATTCTAAAGCTCTAAAGAAAGATGCTCCCCAGCAGTAGACACAGCACCAATTTCCTTTTAAAGTGGATCTAGAAATTAACCCATATCTCCCTCCCCCCTTTATTTTTTTGCTTTTCCTTAAACTTCTTAATGTAATCTACTTTTCTCCTGTCTTGCACATGTACCAAGGAAGAATCATCGCATATGCAATTATTTATTTCTCAGGATGCATCCATTCAATATTTCAGTAACATTATACTCTAACTATCTAACAGGCTTTTAAACTAAGAAAAACTGAGGCTAAAATCATAAGATTGAAAGAATTCACAGAAAAGATTTGGAACACTCTAGTATCATTTACTAGCATTTTCTTTCTACTCATTCATCAAAACACATCTGCCAAACACATAAACCTACAGATGCTAGATAAAAATCTCAAAAAGGGTCTTACAGTGCATAAAAAACAGAGTACTTCTAGCAACCCAGAAAACAAAAATGCATGCCAAATGTTCCTAATCTGTCGTGGTTTGTAGAGGCAGCAAATTTTCTCCTCCATTTGAGCCACCACCACTCTTTTCTCGGTAAAGTTTTGCCTTTTCAAACATCTGTTTTGGACCAAAACCAAATCACATTTCCCACCATCCCCAACAACACAAAAATCACTCCTTTTTAGTGTAAACAAAAGTGAGTTGGTAGAAGAACCTTACCTTCCGCACCGTGTCTTTCAAGCAAGTTCTGTGTTCATCCATTGAAGCATGAACAAATTCATAAACGTGATCCCTTAAATTCGACACAAAGCTGCCACTCCCAAAATTCTTCTTCCTCCTACAAGAACTCACAACCCGGGCTGGTTCAGATGATGTTGGCGAATCCATGATTCGTAAGTTTTACAATGTTAAACGCCTCGCTTTGGTATTTGGTGGCACTGAACAGCTGAGTAGGAGATGAAAGAAAGCTAGAAAAGGAGGTAAAAACTGATATGACTTGTGGTTGTGGGAGGAGGTAAAGGCGGCCATTTTAATAACTTCAAAACGTCGTCGTCTGTCTTAATGGTATTTTTAAGAGTGTCGTTTCGCGCGTCGGTTGGTTATTAACTTGTCCGCGAAAATGCGATTTCAACAGTGCCAATTAGGCCCAAAACGGAAAATATGACTTGGGGAAGTTAACTGGTAAACGAGAATATGTGAAAACGGCGTCGTCTTCTTTTGGTATGTTCCGCGAGAATCCAATTTAGGCCCAAAACGGAAAGTGTATACTTTACTCACAGTCACACACTCGTAGTCTAATACTCCGATAAAGCACGACGTGAATGCAGAGCAAAAGATGTCGTTTCAGGTTCTTCTTCATCGTGAAACTCTGCTTTTTAAGCCGCATTGCCCACCAATTTAGAAAGTAAATCTCGCAGTAATTTCTTGTCTTTTGCAACAGATAATCTTGGGTTCGGCGTCAATGGCACGCCGGCAAATACTTGCGGAGATGGGATACGAGTTCACAATCATGGTACATTGAATTAAGTAGAAGCAACAATTCGAATTCTTGTTTAATGGTAGCTTTCAATTATTGATTTGGGTTTATGGGTTTAGACTGCAGACATAGACGAAAAGAGTATTAGGATGGATAAGCCAGAAGAATTGGTAATGGTGCTAGCTGAGGCAAAAGTACGTTTTTCTTTGTAATATAGTGGTCAAAACACTTTTTCTTTGTTTCCTAAGTGGGTTGAATTTGTGTTACAAGAATTGCAATGTGTTTTCTGTGGTTGTGATAAAAGATGTTACTTTTCAGTTTGCAAACTTTGCATGACTTTGACTATCATCAGAATGACTTTCATTCTAGTGGTTTGCCTCGCTTTTTTGTTAGGCAGATGCCATAATTTCGAGGCTCCGAAGTACAACAAGTCAATTGGGTGAAGATTCTCATGCAACACTGTTGATTACTGCAGATACAGTATGCGTTTTTATCTATATTTATACTTTCTTTTGTTTTCATTTTTTAACTTCTTGTTGTTTGAAACCTCATTGATTTTAACATAGATTACTTTCTCATGTCTCAAAAGAGGACTGGTTAAACTAACTTTAATTATACTAGAGTTCTACAGATTATGACTGAATGATATACTTTGTTATATCGGGGCCTCCATTCTGAAATTCTTACTGTGGTCTGTAGTTATAATAAGAATCAGTACAACATGGCCTAATTGATAGAGGACCCATACAACCATAATTCTGGTCATTAATTAATCTTATTCCTCTTTTAACAACCTAAAGAGAGACTTTGCATCAATGTTTTAAATGTGACCTATGATCCAAAAGGTGCCTGTCTCTTGATGGGCTTGCACTTTGTAAATAAGATTATTTCTCACTACTGCATCTTATTGATTTTAAGGTGGTGGTGTATGAAGGGATAATAAGGGAAAAACCCTCAAGCAAGGAAGAAGCATGGAATTTTATCAAAGGTTTGCTTAATGGAAACTGTCACCTTTTCCTTTCTTAGAGTCAGCTGGATGTAGTGATGAAGTCTCGGGTTGCAGGCTATTCTGGTGGTCAAGCAGCAGTTATAGGATCTGTACTTGTGACCAACCTTAAAACAGGAAAAAGAAAAGGGGTGTGGGACAGAGCGGAGGTACTTATTGTTTCACTGCTTAAGCTCATGTTTTAGCTGTCTTTTTTATATGGAACAACAACCAACTAGGTTGAATTACCTATTATAACACATGCTAATTACTTGTCAGAAATAATCTTCTTTTTTAACTTCTTTTTGTTCAAGTTTTTAATCAACAACGGTTACAATTTTAAAATATTTGTGTGATTGAAGTTCTTTTAAAACTATATTCTAAAACTTGAGGATGTACCCCTGTTTCTCTGGAGTGGATAGGGAAATCCTTTATGGTTAGTTTGGGAAGGATAATATCTGTTTGATGATGATGTTTATACAGGTTTATTTTCATGTCATACCAGAGGAGGTTATTGATAGCCTGGTAAATTTTGGACACATAATCAATTTGGTACTTAGTTCTGAGCTATTTTCTTTGTTGAATATTGTTTATAAGTCTCATGTTGGGGCAGATAGAAGAGGGATCTACGCTCAATGTGGCTGGGGGGTTGATGCTGGAACATCCACTGATAATGCCTTTTGTAGAAGCAGTGGTTAGCTTTCTCTCTTTCTCATGTCAATGCAGGCAGAGATACAATTAAGAGTCTGCTGGTGCTATATATACACTATGCATGTGTAAATGACTCGTGAATGCAGGCTAGTGGTCCTTATCTTCCTTTTTCTGCCTTGTTTCTTATGCTTCATTAATGGGTTCTAGATTTTCTTTCATTTTCCAAACGAGTCAGCGACCAAACAAATTTTCACTGTAGCCACACTATATTTTTCCATCATGCATGCATATATGGTCATATTATTGATCATGACAGTTTATCTCAACCATATGGTAATAGATCACTGATAGTTTATCTCAATCATATGGCCTTTGATCTGGTCTAACAAAGTGTGAAGTGATTTTCAAGTTACTGTGCTAATTATATATAACTCACAACTTGCATGATTCTTGTGTCTTTTTTTTCGTACTGATTGCTAGTGTCTTACACCTGCCTTGTCAATATTCTCTTTGCCATGTGCATCATTTGGCTTGTGCAGGTAGGGACGACTGACACAGTGATGGGGCTGCCCAAAGAACTCACAGAAAAACTCATTAAGGAAGCACTCTAACAACTGCAGTAGTGGCGACCAAGTTCTTATTGACAGCTGCAGATGAATCTACATTTTTCTATAAATCTTCATTTTCATATTGTAGATTTGTAGGTTTGAACCCCGTCATTGTTGATTTCAACAAGAAGTTGTATTATGGTTTTTACACCAAAATTAAATATTTTGATAATGATAATTGCTTATATATAAGTCGACTCTCTGATGTTGAAATCTTAGATCGATAAATGATTTGAAATTAGCAAAGCTATTGAAAAGACAAATCAAAGGTCAATAGTTTACTTAATTATCATGGTTAAAGTGGGTCAAAAGTCTCATATAACATCCAAGTTATGAAATTTCAACTTTTATTCATCAATCTAGCAAAAATACATTACAATAAATAAACAAGATTACTTTTTTATTTATCAATTTCCTTCATATTTTAAACATTTAATCAAAAGGATACCTTATTTGAGATAGTATTGTCGCTGTTAGAAAATTAAGCATTGTACCAAGATGATGTAATGTACCCACTACATAGGTTTGGAAAATTTTGTGATTCATGAACCTTTCAGATATGATAATATAATAGATTAATTCGAATTTTATGTTTAGGGAGGATAAAACATAATTATTGAGTTTTATCAATATCTCAAAATACTTTAAAAATAATTCTCAATAGTATATAAAAGTTTAAAAAAAATTCATTATAAAAAAAAATTATGAAATACTCAAGTTGTGTACATTATACTTATATTAAATCCTCATATAATATAAAAAAGTTGCAGTTGTTTGCAAGTATAATTGTGAGGAAAAAAGTTTCTTAAAAGAAGTTGTGTCAAAAATAAATTACAAAATAATTGGGTTCAAATAAACCCACTCTAAATTTCAAAAAACAAAAACAATAGTAATCACTTAAATAAAAAAAATTAAACTTGTATTTACTCATAAGTCATAACCATAAAGATCAAGTATCTAAATGATGTTGTCAAATTCGAGTTTAATAGTATTTCTACAATGTCTATGACAAGAATAGAATACAAGAGAAGAAAAAATATTTTTACAAATGACACATACTCAACACATTAAGTCTTTTTAGAAGAATAGAATGGTATTCTATAACTTATACTAATTTTTTTTTTTCAAAACTTTGAAGGGCCCATTATGTGTTTCGCCTCGGGGCTTTGAGAAGATAAACACCCCTCACAAGCCCTAATCCAACTTTACCAACTCCTTTTAATAAATGAACTGGATCTTTTACTTCCTCACCTGCTTCTTCTCGCCCCCGTTTCTGCAAAACATTAGGATCCAACAACACAACTGATTTAGATATCTAAATAGTGAATAATTTATTAATTTATTTACTGAGAATTTAGGATACACATTTTTTTCTGGCGGGAAGAGTGTCCGTCCAATTATACCTTTGAACTGTATCTCCCCCACGTTATGCCAACAGCATCGCCACCAAGAGAATCATACCATAGCTTGAAAGTGTCGGAGTACTCTTTCTACTTTCAAGAAAAGAGGACGTAAGCAAAGACAGCATCACCCAAAAAAACAAAAAGACATCAATGGTATCATGATTAAATTCAAGACATTGCATAATACTTGCCTCTACATCCCCAACAAAGCACCTCAGTGGATCAAAGTTCACCAATAGCTTATTTCTTAGTTCCTCTGAGCTTCCTTTCACGTCTCCAGGCAAAAGAAAGGGGTGGAAAACCGTGCTTGCATTCCCACGGGCCACATGCACCCCTGACCAAGAAATGTACATTATGAAATTTAGATTATACTAAAAAGTTGAGTATTGCATTGTCAGAAAAGGAGGGAGGACAAAAATAAAGCCGTAACCATGCAAACATATGGGTACCCTAAAGAATATACCTTGATTTAATTCGGATGGGAAGAGCAGACGTTGGGGATAAGGTAATCTATCTCTGTGGAGAAGAATCACAGCATCGTAATTGTTCAAAGGAGTTCGAAAAAGGCACTGCAAGTTCCAAGAAGTGAACTTTAGTAGTTGCAAGATATCAAAACATACATTAAGAAAAAATCATTGGTGGATAACATTTAATAAATTTGTCAGACTCACCTCCCATCTATAAGAATCATTATGATCCTCCAATACGAGTTTGGTCAACAAGTTTGCACTGCTTCCCGCATAAGCCACCAACCGTTTTAGCTCCTTTCATATTCAACAAGATCAATATGTAGATAAGAAATAAGAAAGAACATATCCATAATTCATAGCACATTCATAAAATAAGAGTTACTGCACTAGGTGCGGCCATACAGATTTCCAGTGTTGGTAATCACAAATTTAAGAGATACATATGCATTTATGGAAGATTATTCATTTCAATGTTCTGTCAATCAATGGTTTCAACTAGTCCCAAGTTTTACATTCAGAACAAAAGAGTTACTGCACAGTGCAGCCATATAGGCTTCCAGAGTGCTGGCATCGCAACTTTTAGAGATACATCCATTAATGGAAGATTATGCATGGAAACTGAGTTTCAAACAGAAATTATGGCATGACTGAAAAAAAAAATTAAAAAAAATGAAAGAATGCATTCTAATGGAAAAGGAACATGCATTGAAAAGTCAGTAAAACTTAAATTGGCAGGTTCGGCACAGGGGAAAAAGATCACAGACCTGATTACTAGAGAGAGCATCAAGAACTTAAAAAACAAAAAAGGAATATTATAAAAGAAAAATAATTAAACTGCTAACCATTGAGTTTGGTGAGAATAAGGTCCAAGCCTCGGATGCCTTGTCGTAAGCTGTAGCTAAGAACATTGCTGGGTTTACATTTTGCGCATTTTCTTCATTAGCTTTTCTACTTGACATAAAGTTATCCTGAAGTTGAGCTGCAATTAGTAGCAGTCAAGAAAATAAACAGATCAACAAGGATCAGAGATCCTTAAATAATGGCTTAACTGCAGAACTTACACTTATTTCTTTCTCATCATTCGGAGTCAAATCATTATTTATGTCAACAACTAATGCAGAAAAGGTCCAGTCATACTCAGATAGTAATCGCAGGAACCTGCAATTAAATCACCATGCATAGGAGAGGACGGTTTTAGCAAAAGAAGACACTGAAATACACCATTGTAAAGTTTGGCAAAAATTATTGTGTGTGTGCGTGTGCACGCGCCTGTGCACTACACATTATATTTTAATTGCCACTTAATATGGCATTAGATTTTCATAATTAAAAAGTGAAAGCAAGCATTTTAGTAATTCTATCTTTTATGCAAAAGTATCACTGAGAAGTATCTAATGTCCGGGAAATTAGACATAGAAATCTCAACCTTAAAAATCCAGTGATCCGTGAGCATGGAGGATTAAATGGTAAGGGCTTCAAAAAAATATGTGCAACCAGTAGCTCAATTGCCTCCTCCACCAAGCAAGCCGAGAACAGATGTGAAGCAGCCCATCGCTTTGCAAGCCTTCACATGAGATCAAAACAAGTTATATGCAGTAACAGATTATAACTACGAAATAATGGGGAACAAGTTAGGACACGAATGCTAAAACTCACCTAACAACTGGTCCGTATGCTGGGTAACAACCCTGTAATCCGTTAATCATGCTGGAATGTTGACTGCGAAAGTATAGTTCCTTGTCCATGCAAGAGACCGGCTTCACATGATCATTTCCAGCTGCAGTCAGAAGAAGTTGAAGGGATCAGCATTAGTATAATCTGGCATCCTTCTAATCAAAAAGAAATTTGACATCTCAGTAGTGGATATGTAATCATAAATGAGTTCTTACTTTCCCGTTTCAATAAAGCCAGGCCTCTCTCATGCCAAATTTTAAGGCGAAAGGCATATCCGGAGACAAAAACATCCACATCATCCTCAGTTGCTGTACATGTCATGCCCCAATTATTCTGGAGACTGCCATATAATAATACCATCAGATAATTGTTTCAATATACCATATACTGATTATTATGAACTAGGAATCCCAATCTGCCCACCTCTCTCCAATTTTAATAAGGAATGCAGATTTAGTTTTCTCAATTGCTACTTCATCCATTGGCCAGTTTCCAGAACCTTCCAACTAAATTAGATCAAACAATAAGGCTACATTAATTGACTTGAAAAAATAAAAATCAATCATGAATAGTCAACAAGTATCGTGTCTTGCCTGGATCATAACTTCCAGCGGCTGAATACAGGAAGGAGTGAACCTATGTAGTCTTAGAAAAGCACCCTTTTCATTAGCAAGCGGATGAGGTTCAGGTGGGAAGACAGATGAAAACCTGAAAGCTGTACATATATATACATATAATGATAAGCTCACGTTGCTTGACCTTCAGAAGATGTGAGGCTAAGAAAAAGCCATATGAATAGAATACCTTTACTACAAATTATATCATCCACAAAAACATTACAAAATCAAATTAATAATGAATTTTTACAATCCATATGACTTATTATTTTTTTAGCAATGAATAAAATTTGCTAATCCGTTTGATCAAGCAAAGGTATAAACGTGCTGAGAAAGACCAAGGTGAGCCAAAGTGTCTGCACAGATCTACTACACTGAAAAATTATTCAAATTACCCCAACCTTTTAGAGTAAACATGTGTGTGTATGTGAAGAAAACCTTAATCTAAACATCCAAAAACTTTTGATGAGTTACACAGAGAAGGAAAAAGGATAATATAAAGAGAATATTTCCACCACCTTTCATGCTGTTGTTCTATTTCAAAAAGAGGGTCCAACTTTTTAAGTAAAATTATTGAAACTTAAGGGTCGATTTTACCGACAACAATGTATAGCAACAATCTGATCTAAGATAAAATGCAGCATAACTTGAAACACCTCCTAATCCCAAACATGGGGAGAATATCTTATCCACAAATCTTGTAATAGTAAAAAGACAAGGCATAATCAAATATTTTGAGTAGATATTCAAGCTAGGCATTGTATGTCCTCAGTATTAATTCAACAATTGTATACTTATTGGAAAAGGTTAAGACATAATACCCAAGAATCTGAGGAGAAATACAAGATGCAATAGTTTCCATCTAGGCATAAACCCATACAAAAGGAAAGATGCAACACCACAAAAAACAAAGCTTGTTTTTGGAGCTAAGAATTATACCGGAATCTAGGGGCTGCACAGTAGAAACCTTCAGAGGAATGTCTTCAATAAGACGCAAGCGCTTTGATAGAATGTCGAATGCCCCAAGCAAACTCCGAGAAGATGATATAGGATCTGAAGCAATTGCAATGTTGTTTCCATAAAGTGATGTATAAAACATAAATTTTATTTTTATAAGAAACAAGAAATCACATAAAATTAACAGTAATAAATGGCTCTAGTTACCTCCAGCACCATAGAGCAAAGAGAAATCAAGTTGATCCACGATGTACATGATATTCTCTTTTGATAGAGAAAGATGCCGCAGAAGCACATACTCAGAAATCCTTTTTAAAATGATATGTCTTTTCCATTGCTCACTTTCCCAAACTAAGGAATTGTACAGTTTCATCATTTTAGTCATCTTGACAATTGATTTTAGCAAGACTAAAGAATGCTAAATCATACTGAATACAACTAAGATAAATTAAGTAAAATAAAAAATAAAGCCTAAACAAATGCCTAACCTGTGCTTTCTGCAATTTTACCATCTTTAAATCTCCTGAGCTCTGCCTTCTCCCCCCAGAATTTGCGAAATTTGAGAGCCTATGAAGAGGAGATCAGTAAAATCATTATCATTCATCAAAAGAAATAATAGACTTATAATTCCAAAAAGGTTCTCATATACCTCCTCTTTATTATCAGCATCTGGACCAATATCAACAACCCTAAAAGCTTTATCTAAAGAGCTCACTGAAATTCCAATAAGCAATGGCTCTGCATTGAGTGTTGACAAGCCCTGGAGTCACAAACCAAATTTAAACAAACTGATCTGATAGATAAACGTATCTTTGACATGATATGCTAAAGTTAAATACTTGATGCCTTACCTTTTCTATGATGCTTTCTGATAACATGTTTCTCCAGGTAACACGTACAGACTTCACTCTGTCACTCAACCCATGAATTAAAATATCATGCACCTTCTGCTCATACAATCTCCAACATTCATCATCCAAGCAAAATCCTGATGTATGAACTTCACTGATCCCCTTTAAGTTCAACCTAAAAGAGCAAACATGAAAATGTGAAGGGCAAATCAAAACACAAGCAGGAAAAGAGGGAAGGTATAATGCAGTATCAGATGCAATGTTAGCACAAGGTCATTGTATGCAATAAAGACAACTCCAACAAGAATTTGGTTTAAAAAGTATACCTTATGACATGGTCATATTTTGCCGGATAGTCAATCCTATTCATGAAAATCTCCTCAAATCCACCATCTCTACATTTCGCTATGCAAGAAAGTGTCAAAGCAGACTCGTCTTGGAGCTGAAATGACAAGGAATACAATATTTTGTAAAGAGGTTAGGAGTTTGTACTATATATCATTATTATGGAGCAAAATTTAATTGCTAAATAGTACCTCGAGGAATCCAACTCTTGTCATCCGGAAAGCCAAATTAAAGTTTCCAGATGCTGTACAAATAACAACTGGAAATGATTCTTTGAAAGGCAGCCTTTTCTGCAATACCAAAGATCATAGTTGATTAACATCAGTAAAATACAATAGAGGGGAGAGCATTTTTGTACAACTTTCAAGTAGACACTGAAGAAACAAACAAGTTTTGAAGGATGATTGTTTGCTCAGCTTCAGTCCAAAAAAAGGAACTAACTGTTTAGAATTATTTCAAATGATTAGAGATATCAATAGACTTCTCAATAGCAAATAGAAGTCCCAATGCTGACTCTATAATAAAGGGTAATTTGACTAAGAGTGAATTTCATAAGTACGAAATGCATAGTCATTGGATCTCACTATCATGTTATCTTTTTCTTTTTCATAGTTTTTGGGAAAACACACAGAGGCATACAATGACAAGTCCACTACATGTGATCTAAAGCGCAGGAAAAAACAACAATGAAAGTGAAAACCATAATTGAAGACATGAAGGTCCAGTAAGCAGCAAACCTCCTTTGGAATAGTTGTTTCACCTTTCAGCATAAAGAAGAGCCCATGTTTCCACAAATCAGAAGTGGCTGCAAATGCAAAAATATTATTAGGTATAGTTTTCATCGCAGTACTGTTATTTCTGATATCAAATTATTTGTAGAGCCCTGAAAGGCCATCTTTGAGTTATAAAAAATCCAACTAGGAGAATCTAGTTTCGGCAGTGCAAAGCAGATACTTGTATTACACAAAAATAAAATCCTGTAAAATTAAATTATATATGTGCCAGATATTTTTATATAAGTGATGGGTTAAATTCTATGGCTTGTATGTAGCAAACTTCTTAAATTTTTTGTTTTTTGTTTTTGTTTCAATTTCAACAGTTAATATTTTAAACTAAGGGGTAAAAAATGAATGTATATCCAAATAGGAAACACGCAAAACGGAGTCTACAACTAAGTTTGGTGACTTTTAAGCAAGTGTTTGTGGAAAAGGGAGCAAAATAAACATACCAATGAAGTTCATTGTAACACGAAATATGTGCATTGCCTTCATTGATTTATTAATATGGTTCCTATCCACAAGGTATGACAGTATGACAGAGATTAGAAATCCATTTAAGCAATCATAAGAATATATCGGCATCCTCTGACGAGCCCAGACCTACACGAATAAGAAAAACCCTTGTCACAAATCTTTTAAATTAAGATATAAAAGGCATTAGAGTGCTGGTATTATACCTTCAGCAAGATTAAAGCCTCTCGTAATTCCTTCCATCCCAGAAAAGTTTTCTTGACAAACTCTTTGGTATCTTCTATAAACATGTCTTCCAAAATACTACTATTGTACTTAGGAGTAGCCTGAGGAATTCCCCCTTGAAAAAAAAAATAAAGTTCCAAAATATATAACCTTCTAACTTGTGAGTTGAAAACATCATCAAATAGCTCAAAACAAAGAACATACTTTACCTTCATTCAGAGCACGAACATTATTCCGCTTCAGGTCCAATTTTGAGATACTAAAAAGGGATGGTGCTGTAGGAATTATCCTTACAGAAAACCCAGGGACATCAAGAAGCTTCATGCCTGTGATTCCAATTTATTTGTATTCAAAAGTTGCGCATATATCATCATATATTCACTCTTGCAAGTTGATGGAAGAAAAACATAATTTAAGAACAGGGATGCAGGAATACAAACCTGGATGGACAATCAATACAGGTTTCCGGGCTTCATTCTGTAAGGTGGACCATTCAACCTTATCAACTAATGAAGAAGACGTCAAATACTTTTTAATCACACAAAGGTACAGGCACCTTTTTGCATGGTAACGGTAATTCAAATAGTCTTTCTCAAGGAAACACTCCTGCAACAGAGAAATTTAGTTTTTTTTTTTTAAAAAAAGAAGGATTTATGAGCTTCCCACATTAGGAAATACAATGGAATCAATAAAAAACAATATATATATAACACATTATTTTTAAATATCAAAACAAAAACATATTACAATTTTGAAATTAGCTATTCGGATACCTTGGGCAACTGAACGAAAAGGTCCACGTTAACCTCTGGTGCTGCAATGCACTCTATAGCATAACTCCCACCAACAGCAATGGATTTTGGCTTCTTAAACTTGAATTCAACTTTGTCTGCACCAATGTCTCTGACAAAACCCGGAGCTTCGTCAGCCGTAATCTGCCCATTTTTCCGTCCAAGCCAGTGAGCTCAAGGTAAATGGTTGAACAAAATTCATAAGCCAAATAAGAGCAAAAATCAAACTCTGACAACAATGTGTCCTAATAAGCTGTTTTCAAATTTCAAAGAACCGAGATTAAATACAACAAATTCAAACCTTGAGGTCTTCTGGGATTTTATCGATAGCTTCTTTGATGTATGAAACGATGTCGTCCACGGACTTGGTGAATGCAGGTGAATAGTCTAGCTGGACCTCTTTCAAGAGCTCCCTCACCTTAAGGTCCATCGAGTCCTTGACTGTACCGGATTCCATTGTTCTTGGTTGGCTTTGGTTTAGCTTTTCGAGCTGAAACCGAACTAGTAAGTGTTAAGCTTCTGGTAGTCAGGGTTTAGGGTTTAATGGAAGAGGTGGCGGGAGAGACAGAGACAGACAGAGAGGGAACAAAGAACGGGAATTAAGAGGTTAACCAAACTGGGCCCAATATATTTTCAACGTTCAAATTTTAGGATGCATACTGGCCAGTCCGTTGGGCTTTAAAATACTTCGAAGAGGCCCAGTCATGGCATGAGCTCTGTTTGACCCTTTACTGTAAAACACATTTAAATTTAGGCCCAGGCTATATGCACCACCTTAAAATACTAAATTGACCACCCTCTCAACATTTTTTCCTTTTTTGCCCTTTTAACCCCTGCATTAAAAAAAAAAATTTCTCTCTTCCTCCCTCCCTCACCGGACCA
>QANT01002078.1:0-29981 GCA_003254885.1 Purshia tridentata | reverse complement strand
TCATTAATTTTAGGATAATATTACATATTTTTTAACTTAAAAACATCTGAATAATATTTTTGGACCTTAGTCAAAAATAAAAAAGTATTAAGATATTAGTCTAAGAGAGGAGAAAAAATTAGACTGGCCTATAAATCACCCTTTTACATTTCTTGTGATAGTTGACCAAAATATAAATATACATTATACAGAGTTTGGTAGGCAATATTATAAAGAAAAATACCATGCTTGACAATGACAACTAGAATTGAAATTTTGAAATAGGGCCAGCATCCTGGCACAAAATTTTTTAGCTTTCACATCAAAGCGACGAATTATATATTTATATATATTAATTTTGTATATTTGTATTAGCATTTTATTTTCTTGTATTCATTGTCGTCTTGTTGGTTGAATTAACAAAATATAAAAGTAAAAAAATAAGTGCAATGTACAAAATGAAGTGTAAAAAAAAATGATCGCAATTTTATTTTCCTCATATGCAATTCAACTATATATATATTACCTTTGCGGTCTACACAATCGACCTAATATCTTTCTGCCAATATTAATTGAGTTCCAAATTTCCAACAAGATATTTTATATGTAATTAATTCTTTGAATTTTTCTGTTACCATATATATAAATTATTGTCAATTCAAAAAAAAGTCATATTTAATTTTATATCTTTTACCTGTGGTCGTTGTCAATATGTGCCTTGATCACACACCATCTGAAGAGCCACCAAAAGACTACACGACAACTTGTATTATGACTCATGCATGTAGTAACGAGACATGATTTTAGTTGATGTCGATATTAATTGAAATACATTGTTTCAGGCAAAAAAGAGCACATATTTCAGCATTGCCACAAATATATATGTATATATGGACGCAATACAATTAGTTTTGTTTTTTAAATACAGATAGAAGGTTTGCTTTTGCATTTGATTGAGTTTCATTTAATAAAAGATCGAACCAAGAAAGAGAGAATTAGGTTGGGAAGCAAAGCAATTAATGGATGAAGATAATAATACGATGAAGAAACATGTTGTCGGGCTTGTGATGATAAGCATGTCACTATTATTAGTTATGCTAATTTTCCTAGTTTTAGTTTATGTGCAGCTGCAGCCCAAATATTCCAATAATACCCCTTGGGATGAGTCGCCTCCTCTTGCCATTCCTCAGCCACCGGATGTAAAAGCCTTATCTCGACTTCTGATTGCATGTCCAGACCGTCCGCCGCGAAAGCTTCGGGGTCGTCAGGCTCCTCCGCCTTTTCTACCAAAAAGGGAACTTTGTAAACGCCAAGCACATAAAGAATGCCAACATTGGCTTATGACTAATCCCAATCAATATAAAACTTGTTACGACGCTGCTTATGCCAGTTGCTTGAAGCGTGTATAACATCAGCAATTCACCATGCAATAATCAATACATATATATATATATATATTGCTTATATATACATGTATATATATGGTATAAATTAAGCTCACATATAGCATATCTCTCTCTTTCTTTCTCTCCTTCATACTTGTGCATGGATATACATATTTGTATTCATATTTGTGGCTTCTTGTTAATGAAATTTTCCAATCTCAATGGTGTTTGTTAGATCATATTGACGCATTTTTAATTTAGATGACATATTGTTATTATTTGTGACTATTCCAACTTAACAACCACACCTAGATTTAATAAAGTGAGGACTAAACCCAATGAACAGATCCAAGTGTGTGGTTCAATTTGAACAACCAGACCAACATGGGTCATCCAAGACTAATATGTCTCTAACTTAACTAAAATTTGAGAGGTTGCACATTCGTATTAATCCCCTCTCTCGGGTTTATAAGAAAAAAACAGATAAACATTTGATTTTGAAAAAAACCAGCATGGGTAATTTGGTCTTGAGCTGTTGGAAGATGCACCCAGGGTCGTTCAACTGCAATGGGCTTGTGTTTGGGCCTCAGGTCCTCATTTTAAAATAATAAAAGCATATTGGCAAGTAATTCAAAGGTAAGCAAGTTGATATTCATGCTAATATAGTAATATTCTCGTTACAAGGAAAAAGGGAATTTTCTCTTCACTTCCGGCCCTTTCCATGTTAATATTCATGGGAGCAAGTTGATGAAGAAAAACAAAATCAAGGGAGCAACACTACTATTTCAAATGATTATTCAATACATCAATACTCAAACCTATAACTTTTTGGCAACAACTAAACTTATTGAGTGAATAATCTAGAGACTAGATTTATTACAGGTATCTTCATGATAAGTCGCCTAACACATGTGGCAGCAAGTGGTACCATACCAGGGAAAACTGAAGTAAATACAGTGATGAAGAGCTTTGTGTTTTCTGGGGCAATGAGGGTCACTGCAATGTTGTAGGAAATGTACAATGCAATTAGACAGATATGAAGCTCTAACAATAATGGGAAATTGCTTGTCAGCACGTTGATCATGTAAAGAGAAACCGAAAACCCAATGGTGTTGAAAGCCACAAAAAAGACGAATGAAACTGCATTGTAAGACCCCATAATGGACTTCCCTGCTATGTGTGCTGGTTCACCACTGCCAGTCCCATTCTTGTTCAACCCAGTGTCCTGCCAAACACCGTTTGGAGGGCTGAGTCCCACTTGGAAGGTTGCTGTAGCCACTAATACAGCTACAACTAACAGTGCACTGCGTGCATCACTTGGAGAGTCTCTGTCCTTTTTGAACTTGAAGTATTCAATCAAATCGTTTGGCTGCTGCAATTGATGGGTGCCTGATGCCATGGGGCAATTTGAGAAGGTATGGCTATGAGAGTCAGATGAATTTACAGCAGAATGGGCTATGTCTTGTGCTTTCAGAGCTCCAGCACCACGAAGGGTCTCATAGATTTCTCGATCGCCGGCTTCACTTGGGAAAATTAGTAGCAGATCAAGAGCTGTGAGACCGCTCTGGTTTACACCGTTTACTTCCAATTCCCCTGCAGGAGTACTAATTCCAGTTCCAACTAACCATTCCACCACCTGTGAACATGTCTACTTCATTGGATTTAGTAAAATGAAAAGGCCACACCCCACCACTCAAAAAAGAACATTCATCTTGAAAAGAAAAATGGAAAACTAAATTGATCAGATTATATATACTTGCCTGGTGTTGTTTTCTCCAGGTTGCTAGGTGAAGAACTGTATTACCATGTTTATCCTTCAAATTCAGTATGTTCACTTTCCTCATCTCTCTGATCAATTCCACCAAAACTTTGATTGCTTCAAACTGGTTGTTTTTAACTGCAAGGTGCAAAGCAGTTTCCCCCTCTGCATTCACGTCTTCGACACCCTCTGGACAGGCCAAAATCATTTCTCTAATCATATCTGCCCTTCCTCTAGTAGCAGCATAATGAAGAGAAGTCCATTGATCTCTTCCGTTTAGCCGGCAGAGTCTCGGGTCAACCATCAGCTGCTCCCTGACAATCTCCAGATACCCATTGGCAGATGCGATATGCATGGGGATGAAGCCATCCTGGTTCACTTCTTTAGCGAAAGCTGGTTTGATTTTTACAATCTCCTTTACAAAGTCAACATGGCCAGCAACCGAAGCAACATGTAAGGGGTTCTCTGCAGAATACAGAGCAAGACTATTGAGTAGAAATGGATTCTCTGCCAGTAGTTGGTGCAAAAGTTGGATATTTCCTGTTTGACAAGCCTCAAACAGCCTAACATCCATTCTGGCAACTTCTGTTAAGATACTGATCTCTAGATGGGAACGATTATATGCGTGTCCAGGTGAAAGAGTTCGTAGGAGTGTATATGTCAGAACTCTGTTCTTGCAATATCATTAATTTATTTTGATGAGATAACAATAACAATTCCGGTTGACCATAGAATAATCTCAGTTTGAATAAGTATATGCACTAAAATACACACGTAAGGTGAATATCTACATCAGGGTCAACGGTTAGGAATTAGAAACAATTTCAGGAGTGATCTGCTAAAAAAAAAAAAAAATTTAGCAACTGCCTTCCATTCCATTACAATTCTTTTCTTTAAAATCAAGTAAATCATATAAGTTCAATTTTTATGCAAAAAATCATATAGAAAAAAACAAGATATTGAATATTATAGAGTCTCCATATATAATCATGTTAATTGAAAACTCCAAGAAAAATTTTCAGAATCCGGGGTTTAGTTGAGTCTCCAACCCTTCACAGCCCTGGTATTGAGTCAAGATTATACTTCTCAGACGGCGCTTCAGTACCAGGACTCTCTGACACCTTCGGTTTCTTCATGGCATCAAGTGTATGTAAGTATGTGTAGGAAGAACGCCTATTAGATGAAGGGGCAGGATTGCTTATTCTGCTAGCAAGGAAGCGACGGATCAGAGTCCTGAGGAACGGAGCCATGGTGTCTGGCTCATGTTCCAAGTAGTACATGATGCCTCCCATACACAAACAGAACAAGAATACCTGTACAATTGAAAACTGTTAGTTTATGTACTTTTAAAAATCTCTCACTTCATTCTAAAGCCACTAAATGTTTTATTCATTATTACGCAACCATTTATTTCAGTCAACTCAATACCTAGAATCATGGTTTTCATAACACAAAATTGTCAAATCAACTCTACCAGCTACTCACACAATCAAATCCCAGAAACTTCATATTCCTTGGTCAGAATCTACATTATGACCCAAAAATAATAATGGAATAAGCTCCTTGATAACATAGTGACATTGCTTGATCATGTAAGCCCTAGAATTTCCTTAATCTCATTAATAACGACAAGGAGCTTCAAAGACAGCAGGATAAGAAATGCAAGTTGCCAACTAGGTTAAAAACTATGGGGGATTAGCCACTATCTCCTACTCACTAAGTCACTGGTGAGCATAAAAATATATATATTCACCAACTATTAAATCAAAATTCAAAAAAAGAGAGAAGAAGCACATATATAGAATTTCAATCCAAGGGTAGGTGAAAATAGCTTTCTTTCTCATCAGTGAGTAGGAGATCAAAGTAGAGGGATAAGTGGCATAGTAATAAAATAGTACCTCTGCATTCTTAATATCTGGAAGTAGGTGGCGGTTTACTAGGATATACCACAAAGAATCTCCTGCTCGTGGAAGAACATAAAGAGCAAGTTCACCCCGTCTAGCCTTTTTCTCCAGTAAAACTGAAAGAGCAGATATTCCACCTGCAAGCCAATATAAAATCTTGTGGTCTTTTGATGCAACTTTTCTATGCAAACATATGACACCCTAGCATGAACAAACAAACACTCAGAACATAGCCATGTAGATTATACAGATATGAAAAAGTATTAAACAAAAAAATAAAACAAGAGCTACCTGAAAGATTCCAACAAAAGCAGACAAAAATGATGTTGAGCGAACAGCATCTTTAACAGCAAACAAAAAGGTGCGAGCAGGGGATCCCATGAACTAGAGAAGATCGAGTTCAAATTAATATCAAGATTAGATATAGAGAGAGAGTGAGTGAGTGAGAAATTTGGAGAAGTTTACCTTCTGTAGGCGGAGAACAACAAATGGTACAAAAGTCAAAGAGAAGTAGAGCGGAAATGTTTTCCTAAATGTAGCTGACGTTGCAGTTACATTGTGAGCCAAACAGGAATTTGTGTCTGGATGAATAACAGAACAAGAGAATATAGATGGATACTCTTCCAACTTTACATAGTTATCTTTCGCTCTTTCAGACAAGTAATCAGATAGTGAGGCAATATCCACCGGGTAACCTCTACAACAATCCCTTATAGCCTTGTATACAGGCTGTGCAACAGGCCCCGTCTTCTGGATAAATTCTTGATAAGATTTTGGTAAGCTCTCAGGACGCATTACAAAGGCATACATAACCTGAAACAAAATTTTTAAATAATTAGAATGATGAATGGAAGATATAACAGTAAATCACTTCAAAATAATTCTGATATATATATAGAGAGACAGAGAGAGACAGAGAGAGACAGAGACAGAGCCAGACAGAGATTTGAAAGCCTTTGGCAAATGAGACAAATTACAACTCAACAAATAACAGAGATTAGTGCTACCTGTGCACATGCCAAAGTCAGTAAATCACTTCAAAATAATTCTGATATATATAGAGAGAGACAGAGAGAGACAGAGCCAGACAGAGATTTGAAAGCCTTTGGCAAATGAGACAAATTACAACTCAACAAAGAACAGAGATTAGTGCTACCTGTGCACATGCCAAAGAAAAAAGCAGAGAATCTCCATGCCTCCAATGGCTTCCCCAAAAGTGAAACTTGTTCTTAGACTTTGCAGAATTATAAGCACACTGATGAACAAAAGGGTCAAAAGATCGGAACCAAAAATGAAAATCCAATTATTTCAAATACTGTTGCTAGACAACTAAAGAGATACAACGTCATGAACTATTATACCTGGGCTACCCTGGCCAATAAATACAGAGACAGAGTGCGCCTTCGGTTTGAATCATCTAATGCTAAAATAGACAAACCAGCAATTGAACCTGCTAAAATTCTGCTCCATCATCCCCTTAAACAAAGTCATATATAAGGAATAAATGCTTCAAAATAATCCAAAGCATATACACACAAACAAACACACACACACCCACATAAAGAAGAAAACTTACGCATTCAATGGTGTCTCTTTCTTTCTAAACTTTCTCAACAAGCATCTAAGAGCATGATAAGAACCACTAAAGCCACCAAAAAATAAACCGATTCGGCATGCTTCTTCTCTTACAATGAGATCTTTTTCTGAGACAAGTTGCTGCAAAGTAATAACCGAAAATTATAAACAATCTATAAAAGCGCATCATCATGATTTACAACAAGTAATGGTTAACATTGCAATGCAAGCATACGAGTTTAGAATAGGAAGATACAAAATTCTAGAAACTCACAATTAATGCAATAGATACATACTAAAACCGCATCCACAAGTTCATCTAAGTAACAGAAATTCCAGCACTAACCAACTGAGCAATAAGCAAAACCAATCCAAGAGCATTGTCATTATGTTGATGGTAGCAGAAAGTTCATCGCTTTCAAGTACAGAAAATAAACTGAATGCATACTTTTAATTGATTTAACAGAAGCCAAATTATGCTTAGTTTATGAGTGCCCAAGAATTCACTTTATTATAAAAACCCTAGAGGCACCCCAACAGTACACAATTTCAATTCTTCACAAGTATCCTGCATCAAATTTTCAAGAGAAATCCACATTAACTATCGCTAATCGAACAATTTATTATTCCATTTATAACATTTTCACGAGAACCAATCTTTTCACTGTTCGCCTCCAAGTCAACACCAACACCAAAAACAAAAGGAACAGAATTGGCCACGAAAATGGAGAGTAATTACGAAAGTACCAATCCATACCTTAAGATCGAGCAGCGAAGAGTAGGACTGTCTGCGGGCGAGCTTAAATGCGCGAAGAAGGATACCAATTCCAACTCGGACGCCGTACGACAACAGAAAGCTCTGGCAGAGATTGCCAATCGCGTGAGCGACACAGGACTCGTCGTTGGCGTGGTCGCAAGGGGGGTGGTGCTGAGACCCACGGGCGGCGGCAGAGCGCTGGCGGCGCTGGAGCTCCTCAATGGCATCTCGGAGGCGGTCCTCGGCCTCGCGGAGGGGGCGCTCGGGGTCTGAGCTGTCTAGGGGAGGCGGCGAGGACGGGGTGTTTGGGAGAGACGACGGCATTGCGGAGAGGAGGGTTTGGGTTTGGCATCTGCAAAGAGGCAGACGCTGGTTTAGCGGCAATAAGAAGCGGGAGAAGGATCGCTTAGTTTGTAATATTTATATCATTAATGGTGACATGTTGGGGTTTAGGGGATATGGGAGAAGACGGAAAGTTATGCGTCTTGGTTTTGTCAAAATTTGCAAGTCGCATATTCTATTATCCATACCGTCGACTTCATGCTGGATTCTTCTCTCATTGTGTTTGTATATTGGAAGTTCATCTTCATCTCACAATTAATTTTATGAATCTCCAATTCGTTTACAATTGTAATCATTTTTCCTTTTAACATTAGAGCGATCGGATATATCGAATTTTCGTATCATTTTTCGTCTCTGTAGAGACTTACTTATTTATAAAATAAATATTTCATTAGAGACTAAAATAACTTCGGAAAATATTTATTTTCCAAATATTACTTCTTTTAAAACAATAAAAAGTTAACCTTTGCTACGATATCAAACAACTGACATTTTCTTTTAACAAGCCAAGCTAAAGCATAACAAGCTCACTCTATATGCACAACTAGCTAAATATATTAAACAATTTAAGTATAAAATTTAAGTACTATGTTATTAAGGATTCGTGAAAGAGCAATGCTTCATGGCATGTTTATTAGCAATGAACCAAGTATACTCCAAAACCCGAACGGGAATCCTAGTCTCAATCTTAGGTAGAATCACTTGTCTTCAAGTAAATGATATTCTCTATTTTGCCCAATTGTTGACTAAGTTATAGGTTCGTCAAGAGAAAAGAAAAATAAATAAGAGCATCACTATTTTTTAGGTTCATTTCCGTTAATGGCAAACAAACTGACAAAGTTCTTTTCCAAGTTAAAGCTTCATTAAGAGGAACAAAAAAGAACACAACACTTTAAATGCAAAGTGGCTTTTATCTTATTGCAATACAAGTATATAACATGTTCAATCCAGAGGGACTGGGACCAAAAAGAAAATTTGACTAGAAAATTTGGGGTCACTAATAATAAAATAGTACAATTTTGTGTTGTAAGGAAAATTTAAATTCTGTTTCCAGTTTGCTTGGAAGTTCCACTTTTTGAATTTGGATGATCTTGCCAGGAAGCTTGCCATTGCTTATCATAGAAAGTAGCTTCATCAGCTAGCTTCTTAATGGGCTCAAAATCTTGGGTTCGCCGGAAGAGTATTATAGCAATGACTGTCACAAACAGCCCTGCCTTGCATATCAAGTTGCCAGTTTGTCCCACAACATCAAGCCCTGTCAAAGCATCTACAACATATCCCATGAAGAACCCAACCATTGCCGCTCGACCTATAAGATAATTCAAGCAGTAAATGATTTACAATTCTAATTAGAATTAAGATGATATATAATGCAGAGTAATGCTACGTTTTTAGTCCACATTATCAAACCACTTGTTACGTCATTCACTAGTTGGTAATCGACACAACACGTATCATATCAGTCTGTGGTTAACTAATGTAGTCTAAAAATATGGTCCCAGATGCATAATTCAAAGAAATAAGATGGGCAAGTGCTTGAAGTGATGGAGGTTTTGAATTCAACCGTTGAGCAGCTCAGCCTCTGGGAGATGTGATCTCCTTATCCATGCCCACCAAGGTATGATGGAGCTTCTAAAAAGTACTGGGTCCTCATTGGTAGCTGCTTGTGGATGAAGTTCAAGGAACTTCCTCCTCTTTGCTTCTGCAGTGCCAATAGTACATATAAAATAAGCAATTATTCATAGAATGTATGAAGAAATTTGAATTCGACGAAAGCAAAGAACATTTACTTCTCAAACTTGAATCCCACAAAAAACATGAAAATTGTAAAAAATACACAACTTTTAATTTGCTATAAATCTCAGAGAGGCCATTTAGAGCACCTGCGAGAATGATACCATCCCAGTCCAACTTGCCATCTTTGGAAAACATATTCAGATCCCATGTCCCATTCTTCCAGCGCTCATCAGTGAATTTCATCACAGACAATTCTGTATCCAAGTCATGCTTTGATTTATAGTCAGAAGAGACAGCACCCTCTGCCTCTCGTCTATCGATTTGTGAAGCAAGCTTCTCTAACTTCTCTTGTGCAGCTACGTTAAGACCATTTTGAGCTTCCACATCCAGAGCAACAACATGGGTGGCCTCTTTTGCCCCCAGAGAACGTGCTGTTCTGGGTTGGGGCTGATGTTTCTTAGAGGCATGACGTGAACCGCAAACTATTTTCAATGAAGCTGAGATGGCCATGGAAGCCATGCCTTATCTAATAGCTCTTTCTGTAATTCTTGTTAATTTGGTCCTTCAGTTTCTTGTTGAATCCCTTTCTGAAAATGGTCTTATAAATAGAAAGTAGGGAGGAAGCTCATGCTTCAAAGCTTATCTTCCCTCCCCTGTATTTGTCAGTGAAGTTATGGGCAAGTTAGCTATTCACTGTATCTGCCTTTAACCATTTGTTTGTTAAAGAATCAGTTAAAATCTGAAAAAATGAAATAATAAAATATGACATGGAACTAGCTAGCATAAGCAATCAAGTTATCTGGTTCTTTATGTATAATTTCCTCCATATATGTTACTGAAGTTGACTTTGAATTTCATTGAATCTTTGTGAAAATTAATTTGGATGGATAAATTTCAGTTGCCTGAAATTCTTCAACAGTTAGAACATGATATATTAATGGACAATCATTCCTTCAAAGCCAAAGATGGACCACGAAGAGTGGCTACATATCACTGACCAATTCATTTTAACTAAATTGCGGATCTGTATTAAGGTATGCAAAATGGGGTACTTAATCATTGAGTCAAATGATAACAACAATATTAATGGGAAGGTAAGAATAGCAGCTACCAATTTATCTTGCCAGATACATTGTGAATTTGACAAGATCAGAATTTTCTTAATCACCCCCTCTAATGAATGCGAAATAGATAAAAAAATGCCACAACTGTGAACAAAGATAACAGAGAATTTTGGAGGTAGGTTAAAAATGGCTTCCTAGCTGCCTTTTTTTGCTATGACTGTATGTAAGGGAAAAAGACATTTAACAGGCTGACTTGAGAAGCTCTTCATGCTTCCCAACCCCTTAAGAGGGTGGCACGTGCCACTCGGTTTACACCCAGTGTGAAGGCACCCATTCGGAGATTACATTCATGGGTCTTGCACATGTTCTTGATGTTATGAAAAGCCCGAGTCATGTACCTTTGAAGCTCGTTATTGACCTTCTCTTCCTCCCACATAAATCCTTGAATATTCTGACAAAACAAAACAAATTTCAACATGTTAAATTGTCTCCCAAATATCCTAGTGCAACTTACAAAAAAAGGTTCCAAATTATCTACAAATGTTATTCTCACTATTTATTCAGTGTCACCTATTCATTTTTGGTTTCAACATACCTTCAACGCACCAGTAAATCATAGAGGTTTTCATTAATCATATTAAGATGTTCATTTTTTTCATATTCTTCATAAATAAAGATATATCAATAGGTCTGCCAGTCACCTGAACCCACTCAAAATAGCTAACAGTCACACCACCAGCATTTGCATATATATCTGGGAGAATTATAACTCCTTTCTTGGATAAAATCTGCATTAATCAGAAATCATCCATCAGAATTGTAATTCTAGTTTTTTCATATAAAAATCATAGAAAAAAATGCAACAGTACCTCATCTGCTTCAGGATCGGTAGGATGATTTGCTGCTTCAACAATGAATTTGGCCTTCACAGATGATGCATTTTCCCTTTAAAGTAGAAATGAAAGAATATAAGTAAAATCAGTGGAATTATGTGTAATTAGACAGATTAATTTATGACAGTCAATTACGAATCCAACCTATGCAACCATCTGAAACACTCACTTCCCTTCTCAAGAAAGAGAGAGGAGGAGGATGAGAATGAATAAAGTGAAATATAATGGAAGTATAAGAAACATTGTACAAGAAACAAAAAGCAAAGCATTAACTTTGTTGGCAAAAGGCTCAAACCTGTTCAGAACTCCACCTAGAGCAGAAGGAATGAGAACATCACATTCATGGACAAGCAGTTCATTAGGGTCCATGTTATCTCCACCATTGAAATTTATCAAACTCCCAGTGCTTTCCTTGTGCTTAACCAGCTCAGTGATATCTATTCCATTTGGGTTCTTAACTGCACCAGTTACGTCACTTACAGCAATAACCTTACCACCTCTCTCATGTATAAGCCTCGCTGCCCAGGATCCCACATTTCCGAAACCCTATAAAAGTTCACCCGGAAATCATCTTTGGACATGATCACTGAATGTTTTAACAAAGGAGACTATCAAATGTACATACCTGAATAACAAAAGTCAGATCCTTAATTGACTTCCCATATTCAGCAAGTAAAGCTTCTGTTCCAAAAACAACACCACGTCCAGTTGCAGCCTCCCTACCTAGTGATCCCCCAAGATCCTAAAAACCGAATACAAGAAATAAGATAACAATGAGAGGATCTCTATGTTAATTACTTGTCCCAATTATTGAAAACTGTTTTATCACTTCCAGTACTTACAATGGGCTTTCCAGTGACAACAGCTGGTGAGTGACCATGAAATTTGGAGTACTCATCCAAAATCCATGCCATAGTCTGGGCATTGGTGCCCATATCAGGTGCAGGAACATCAGTGTGAATTCCAATGAGGTCATGAATCTTCTGGGTAAAGACACGAGTCAGACGCTCCAACTCACTGGTACTTAAGTCCCTTGGGGTGCATCCAATTCCACCCTTTGCTCCACCATATGGAATGTCTGCCACAGCAGTCTTCCAGGTCATAAGTTGAGCCAGGGCATTGACTTCATCTGGATCAACCTTTAACACCAAACCAAGACATGTTTCAACATAGAATTCACCAACAGAATAGATACATTCTTCTAATTTATTTTTAATGCTGCTGTTTTTCATTTTCTTTAAACGCCAGGCAGAGGTTCTATATGAAATCATCTTCTACAGGAATGTGGGTTGGACAAAAGAAATGTAAATACTGCATAGTGTTTGCAGGAAACAGGGGATATGATCTGGGTTTTCATAAGAAGATAAGAAAGATTAATGAACATGGCAAATACTAAATACGTGCAGAAAAAACAAGTACAATTACATTTGTGCATACCATAACTTGTAAGGAACTCTGTAAAGACAGAACGTTGTATGATTACATATGAACTTTTCAGCCAAACCAAGATGATTTTCAATTGGAAACTAAACACAGAATGTCAGAATCTATGTTCCCAAAAGTGTTACGTTTTAATGTAAATTGAATATTTTTTTAACAAATTAAGTATTATTATAACCTTTGGATTAGTACCCAAAAGTTAGGAATCAAAGTGAAAAATAGGTAATGATTATTTTTCCCTCCCAGTCTTTTTCTGAAGTATGATAAAATACTTTCAGCTTTATCTTTGAAAGGAGACCCAAATACAATATAATCAAATCATTGGATCTACACAAGAAATCAAAACATGCACTTAATGAAAAAAGTTTAGAGCTTTAAAAACCCCCTAATCAAATTTAATATAGGACCCTAAAACCCAAAAGAAATTATGCAGTACTGAAAACAAACAGATCATGAAAAGACAAACAGAAGATAAAAACCCAACAGAAACAAAACTAATACATCACCTCCGGATGATATCTGATCCCTCCCTTCATTGGCCCACGTGCATTATCATGTTGTACTCTGAATCCAACGTACGAAACCAAGCTCCCATCGTCCTTAGGAATTGTGCACTCCACCTTATCCACCACAACAGAAACACACACGCATGTCAGACGAGAATTTCTCGGGAAACAAACATAAACTGTCAGAATTCAAACAAACAACAACAACAAAAAACAAAGAGTTGATGATGAACCTTGATCTCTCTGAAAGGGATCAAGAGACTCTTCTCAATCTTAGCATCGAGCCCAAGAATACGCGCCGCGTTGCGAAAGTTGCGGCTTGTTGCGGCGAGGGCGTTCATGGCTGTTAGCTGGTTAGAAAACTCGGAAACAATGAATACCCAGAAAAAAGAGAAGTGATGGAAAACTTCAAGACCAAAAAAATTGCAAAAGCGAAGGAATTAAATTGGGTTAGTAAGAAAAACGAAATGGGCTCTAGCTAGTGAGACAGTGAAAAACAGAGAGAATAGGAACAAAGAGTTTAAGCCAATAATGGTGGATGAAAAAAGCGTGATGTGGTTGGTGAGTATATATAGGGAAAAGAGTGGTTGAAATCTATTACTGTTTGTTCTTTGGACTTTCATAAGGTTTTGGAGAAAGAGAGAGACAAATGGGGATCGATGCTTCGGGGGTGCCTACTACGGAAACATGATCAATTAGATGATAAGCTCAACAGCTTGGTCAAGCACAAATCTAACAAGATTAAATTTTTCTAAATTACTAAATTGCCACACTCGGGGCATTAATGTTCCCATGACAATAAGGACGCAGATTGTCATATTTCGTTGTTAAATTAATACAAAAAATTAGTAGTCAAGCAAAGCCACCTATTTAGTTTGAGGGAACTGGAAGCAGAAATTAAGGGGACAGATTTTCACGTGAAATATATGGCATGCATATAATCAGCAACGTTGCAAACAAATTATTATTTTAATTAAAATTGTTATTATATTTGGCTTCCACGTCGTTTGGAGAAGGCTTATCTGGGCTGTTCAACGATTGGACGGTGACGTGCCACCCCAATCTCCATCCTTTAAAATTCGTTACAGCAATTACGTCACATGGAACTGGCAGGGTGGGCCGCGCCACGAGCTTACTGAATTGGACCAACGCTTTGCCGCGTTCTGGTGATGACGTGGACAGATATGCTTGAAAAATGAATGTTGGTAGTGTTTGGCTTGGTTTTGATTTCGGCCTTCTTAAATTCAAAGGCTGGTACTAGTAACTTTTGAGAGATGATGTAATCTTGTTGTAGTGTAATTGCTGAGGTGAAATGCATGCAGTCCATTCCAGGTCACAGTTCTCTACAGCATGCTCAAAACGATTTGAATGAATGTNTGCTGAGGTGAAATGCATGCAGTCCATTCCAGGTCACAGTTCTCTACAGCATGCTTAAAACGATTTGAATGAATGTATAACTTTTTTTTTTTTTTTGTCTTCGCCCCTTTAGTTGTCCGGATAGAGTTGTGGAAATTTGGCAAAGTTCAATGTTGGCGTATTAAATTTATGACTGAATCCGAAAATGCAACCGAAATGAGAAAATAATATTCAAGCCTAATCTTGAGAAAATTGAAATGGGGAAGAAAAGAAAAATAAATTACAGGCATGGAACAAATCAGTAGGTGTCAAGAAAAATCAGGGAAAAAAATGCCAAATCTGAAATTGGAAAGAATTGGGAAAGATTCATTGAGGGGAACTATGTGAAAGATCAGAAGATATGGACTAAAACAGAGTATCATTTAATATTTTTCACTCAGAATATTAGCACTCAGGAAGATTTATTATTGAGGATACTATGTGAAAGATCATAAAATATTGAATAAATCAGAGAATATCATTCAAATTCTTTTTACTCGGAATACCCAATTGAATAGAATTCATAAAAATTTATTGAGGCTGCTATGTAAAAAATCAGAAAAGATGCACCAAATCAGAGTCAGAGCATATCATTCAATATTTTCACTCAGAAAATCCAAATCAAAACAATAAGAGAAGGGACATACAGATGCACAGCAGCACAAGTCTACCCTTTCTTCTGAATTTCCTCTTCTCTCTTCTTAACCTTTTTTACTTCGGCCGCTTAGAACAGCTATCTTAGACTTTGTTACTGTTATTGACATTTGGTGCGTCGGCTTTGGAAAAACAAAAATTTATCAAATCAACCATCATTACTCACAGTATGATGCATTCAGTCGCCCATTTTAGCTTGCAATTCTTTGGTGTTTTGTATTTGTTACGAGCCAGCTTATTAACCCAAAAAAGAAAAGAAAAAAAGTCTCATCTTTTTACCTGCAAAGGAGAAACTCAACCCATTTTACTTGAAGGTTCATTGACAAGAAAAGCCTAGGGCCTCAAAGGCCAACAACAATCTGTGCCACTTAGCCATAAAAATCATTTCACTAAGACAAACAAGGAAAGTACACTGCAGAGAGCACAACTGTCTTCCAACCATTCTCTGCCTACCATAATCTTACAAGGTATGCAATCATCAATACAAAGACAACTACCAGAGGATCTTCTCAAAGTTTTTGTGATATATGTCGCAGTCTCACTGAACTCCCACGTGTGCTCAAAAGTCTCAAAGATTTTAGCATTATAACTTCAAAATATTTCTGAGAGATGGAAAATCCCGCACCTTCAGTTCTTGACGATTTTCCTACAAATAATGACAAAAAATTCAAAATTAATAAATAAGAGCCTGAAATGAAATTTATAAAAATAGAAATAAGAACTACTGCTCCCAGGTGGAAGTTCATTCTTTACATGCTTTGATAATTTTGTAAATTTTTAAAGTGGCAAGATTTCAACACTGGTAACGAATATCACAGATCATCCACAATGCCCAAATGGTCAACCAAAACAGTAAAATGCCATTGCTCTTTAATAGAGTGATACAATACTCGTGCATATACTTTAATGTAAGCATACAAGAAGTCTAATGTGTACGCCAAACTAAAACTAAGGTGACCCAAATGATCAGGCTGAGATAAAGTAGCTCCAGCTGCTACTTGAAAGCATCAAACTAATGCAACTTTGAGATCAGTGAAATAAACATCTTATAAATCACTCCCACCAAATGGCTCAGATGGTTTACTTGGTCAGCTCAAAGAACAACTGCAGCGTAGCTATTCTCATACATGAGAGGTGTAGTGTGACAAGAGCACATATCATCATTGCCATATAGGTGGGGAGAAGAGAAAAAAAAGAAAAGAAAAAAAAAAGGAAATCACATTTGCAACTATTAACAAATTGGGGTGCATGGCATGTTCAGAAAGACCTGGTAGCCATTTGATAAGCAATTTCCAGCTGCCCCAGCCAGTCTGCACTTCCTTATGGTGTCTGAGCACAGGTTAGCCCCTTCAATTTTCATTAAATAATCAGTTATCCTCTTTACCTAACAGACACCTCCCCTAATTGAAATCCCACCCATGGAAAAAATTATATACAAAGAAAACTTCTTTGGTTCTTTTCCTTTCTCCTCCCTACTTTCTGCTGGTGGGTCAAAAATGCATAATTGATCTGATGGAAGCAAGCTGAATGAGATATGTAAATCACTGAAAACTATTGCTAACCAAAACTTTCATAGATCAGATAGATTCACGAATTAGGTAATCACCATCCAAGAAGCAAGAGAGAAATGCAGAAATGCAGAAACATAGATAAAACAATTATCTATCATCGTTTAAAAACTTGGACTTTATCATATGAGCTTGATCATTGCATCATAAGTTTTGATTGAGAAATAATGCCAATCTCATAAGCCTGAAGACCAAGAAATTAAAGCTTACCTCATCTGATATATTTTCCATTGCTGTTATTATGTATGATTTTGTCAAGTTAACCTTCTTTCCTATAGTAATAACCACATATATAATAAATCAGGACACTGATCTAGTATGGTCTTTTGGTGAAAAATTGCTGAAAACTTGTGCTTTCAAATTAATAAAGAAAAGAATTCGATAGTTTACATACTTCCTTTTTCTTCGATCAACCCCACTATTCCTTGCATCGTTTTTGGCAAGAGCAGACCCAGGGGGGATGGCATATTGCATAGGAGAAAGGACTGGAGTACTTGCTGTTGCAGAAACCGTTGTTGCAGGCACAGGTGGAACAGGAGGCACAGGCAGCTGAGGTGCAGGAGGTGCAGCAACAGGTTCAGGAAGGGGTCTTGATAATATATGTTTCAAACGGTTGTTCCTGTAGTTCTTCCAGAAGTAGAATTGCTGCCTATGTGCCAATTCCTATAAGTTACAAGAACTAGATGAATTTACTCTATTCAAGACTGAAAATTTCAACATAGAAAAACATCATTCCGGATGTGACACAAAGGGGAACATAGAAGCATCAGAAACCGACCTTGTTCCCCGGATGTGCCATTGCATTGCGGAAGTTCGCATTTTGGAGTTGCTCAAGAAAAAATAGGCAATGAGGATACCTGAATAATTATGAAAAACGATTTCGAGGCTCAGAAAAGAATGTTAGACCATTCAATGATTGAAATAGACAACTTGCTTCAACTCAAAATGACCACAAAGTTATTCAATGACATGGATTTTCGCTCACATTATAAATTTGATGTACTCAGGACGCTGCCAATACTGAAGATATTTTAAGTACCCTATGAAAGCTTCATCTTCAAAGTAGCGATTTTGCGCCAAATCTGTATTAGACGCGCAAAAGTATAAGCTTCAGGAAACCAAATGCAAAGACCACTAAAGATTTAGGGGCAAAAGGCACATACTAAAGAAGTTTTATAGCACAATGCTGTATGCTGATGCAGACAGAGAAAATGCAAAAAAAGGCAAAGTGAAAGAAGATATATACAGTGAATGTAGGTGGGATTTGCGAGACATTGGACGAATTCCAATTCAAGCAAGAATCGCTGCCGCCCATCATCTGGGTCCTTGTATATGCTATTCGATCTGCAATTACAAATACAAAAATCATTCAATTCAACAATTTCTTTCTCGATTACAGTGAAACGGGAAACCTTTTGAGAAACTAGTTAAGAAAGAGTGAACTCCCACCCACAAATTTTCTCAGATGGCTGTGTTTGGCAGCCGGGAAAGTTTAGAACAGGCAAAATAATAAATCAAATGGGGGTGACGAATTTTAATTATGAATTATTATCCCAAAAACCTAAAAGGAAGAAGTTGGGTTTGCCTACAAGGGTGTATCAGCTCCTTCATCACTCTCTGTGCTAGACGCCATTGAAGTATTGAACCTCCCACGCACTGAGATACTGCGAGCGATACTCTCCTCTACTCTCCTAATTCTATTTCTACTTGATGTAACGCCGAATCGAGTCCGTGTAATGGTTTTAACACCTGGGCCGGGTCGGCCTTGTCTCACCCCGAGCCCAATCATTTGTAATTGCCTAGAGCCCATTGCTGTATTCTCGTCCCGCTGGCTGTTTTTGTGTTCATGAATCATATGATTGATATAATTTGGCAATCAAACTTTGAAATATTTTTCCCAATACTTACTGTATGAGGAGCTTATTTTATATTATATTTTGATGATTAAAATTATTTATTTTTTAAATCTTTATTAATTATTTATTTATTGAATATCTTCATTAATTAATTATTATTTAATTAAAATTAAATATCTAAACAATAGTCGACTAATACAACATAAATCGAATCCCACAAGAAATCATTTCAATAATATTATTTGAATAGTGCCTTAATGGAAGCCACTCACAACATACGCTGACTCGGTCCGTTTTCACTTTGGACAGACCAAAAACATCTAAGAGCTCACTGCATTTGGAGAGTTCCTGTTCGGCACAAATCCACGACCTGTATTTCTTTCTAAACCTGATACCACCAAACTTTGGATTGACATCCATTTTCTTGGCAAATTAGATACTCAGCTCATTTCATTTGGACCCAAAAAAGATAAATAATATTTATAATTCACTATGGGAATTCATAACTTGAATGCATAAAACTACAATGTTAAAAAGTCATCCACACTTTATCTTAAAGCTACAAATCTATCGCAGAATTCTGTAACAAGAAATACAGCATTTGCAAATCTGCCTTCTTTCATCCTCTCAACACATAAACTAAACCCTTTTTGTGCACTACAAATTTGAGAAAGAATTAAGTCGGCCTCTGCCATGCAAATGATGGTTCGAGTTCTTTTCTCCAGTTCACAAAACTATTGAAGCGACCATAACAAAACATAAATGGCCTTCGCACAACGTGGCCACTAAGTGATGTAATTTGTCATTAGCACGGTTTAATACCGCATACGAACATAATAATACATAAATTGCCTTTGCACAATGTGGCCACATGTGATTTCTCATTAGTATGGTCGATACCGCATGGGCCGCCTGAACCTTGGAACCCTCCTGCACACAAGAGAAATCAGATCAATGCATGCAGCAAGAGAAACAATAATAGCGCTACAGTTTCCAGCAATGCAACTAAAGAAATAAAACAAGACGTCTATATTGCAGCAGCCTGGTCAATTTGTCTAATAATAGATACACATAGCTTTCTGTGTAGTGTGCAGTATGTGCAAAGGACCTGCACTGCAGCCTAGGAGAAACCGGCTAGTGGCCTTGATTTTTATAGTTTCTAGTTTTGGCAGTTTCAGCTTTTTCCTTCTTTTCCTTTTTAGTTTATTTTCTTTGGATGTGTGAGGCATGCGATGTTCAATATTATTTATGGGTCATATAGTACCACTAAAAATGTATACACTCTCAGAAGCACATATTGGGAAGTATCCATTATCATAAAATGAAAACAGCAAGAATCTATAATCTACAGTCAAGCACACTACATGGTTACAAAGCCAGTATAGGCTGGAGACAAATTGTAATTTTCCAGATTTTCATGCCTCTTTGACTTAAAGGCAACAAAGAAGAATAAAGAGATTCTAAGGCTTACCCATAACCATATGGAGAATAGAAAGGTGCAGCAGGAATGAAGGGCCTCCGAGATCGAAAAAATGGGTTAGGACGCCTTCCTCGATACTGTTTCATTCCAGGAACGTTTGTCCGCTTAGCAGATACCTGTGACCATACCAAAACCAATCAATATAGTTCAAATGAGTACGGAGAATTTATCTATATAAAAATAACCAAGTACCTTCAATTGACGACCATGCAATTCTGATTCATTTAACAGGAGAGCATTCTGAACAGCATCAATTTCAACAAACTCAACGTAAGCAAATCCTTTTGGTTGACCAAACTTGTCTGTCAAAATTGTAACTCTGTTCACAGTTCCGCAAGATTGAAAATGCTGCTGGACTTCCTCAGGAGTACATGCATAGTCAACCTGAAGTAAAGTCAAAGAAAGTGCTCACACTTGGTCTTAATGCTTCCAGAGAGCATTGCAAATATCAAGCATCATAACCATTTAAAAAGAATTTTGGAGCTAGTGCAGATGAACCTAACCAAAATACAAAGAAAAGCAAACTAATTTTAGACTGCAACTCATAAACTAATAGATTTCAACAAATTAAAGTGTTGTGGTAGATTGTTTATATTGCATTGAATTACAAATTATTAAATACTGAGAGTTATTTACAAATTATGAGTCAATTGACCAGGCAGATCTTCACCAGAAATTATCTAAACTAGATTTTTTAAAGATTAGTATGGCCGTGGACAATAGTTGGCGACATGGAATTCAAATCTTAAAGTATTAACTTAATCAGGCTAAAAAACAAACAATAATGTGTAGACTTAAGAAGGAAAATAAAGTCTAAAAGAAATGTAACAATCACTGAAGTAAATGCGAGAAAATGCAAAAAAAAAAAAAAAACTCTCTGGATAGCTCATAGTCCTAGGAAACCCCAAAAGCAACAAACAAATCTCTCCTAGGATAGCTCCTAGGTGCACTTTAATTGATTAATATCATAAAAATGATATCTTCTAATCCTGAAAAATTGATCCTTCCCAAGAATAAATTTTACGTAAGGAAGTAGATAGAGACATAAAGCAGAGTATGAAAAAATAAAATGTATTATAAAAATGTTCCAAATTAAAATGCAACAGAGAAAGGATTGTTAAGACTCACATTACCAACATAGATGGATCGAGCATCCACCTCCTCCTTCTCAGCTTGACTCACAGAACCACCAGTAGAATCTTCTTCATTCACAACAAAAAAAAGAAAAAAACAATATTAGCCCATATTGACAGATATTCTTACTGGAAAGTGGAAACATCAAACCTTCAAGTAAAAGTTAAAATCTAGCACCATTGAGCAAGAGATGCAGTGCATTCCCAGGTTAACAATATGAAAAGTTCAAATTTACTGCTGATACAAATTAGGGCGACCTACTGTACGTAAGAAAGATTCTTTGAAAACCAATAAATGTAAGTTTAATTTAACTGTGCTCCCGGATGGTCTGACCGACAAAGAAAAGACAAAAAGGCGCGCTATAAGATAACAATGGCATAGTGTGGAGGTGCTAGTAAGAAAGTTCGGTCAGTTACCATATTAAAGGCACATAGTTATGCAATATCACCAATCTAGCTTATAAAAGAGGACAACATCTCCTAGTAAAACCATTTACGAAAACACACGTGCCCATACGCGGAACAAAATCTACAAAACCCCATTCGCACAAAATTTATAACTTCCAATTTAGGCAATTTATCCATTTAATCAGTGACAACTGACAACCAGGGTAGTCCGATAAACGCTTCAAGATTCAAAATAATTAAATTTTTCCTGTTCTTCACATATGGCACAAAAGGGCAACAAAGTGGAGCTTGACCTAAGGGTTATTATCATTAAGTTCAAACCCACCTAATAACAGAATGCAGCTAACCCTAGGTCAATAAATCATACAAATACATCAAAATAAATAAATAAAGGCAAGTAAAAGTTTTTGTTTATCCTGGATTGGGGAAGATACCTTGAACAGCACCCATCTCCTTCTCAACCTTGGCCTGCATGTCGCGGAGAGCGCCGGCCTCTTCTTCAATCTCTTTGAGCCTCTTCTTCATGTCCTCCAGCTCCTATCGGAATGAAATCCTAAACGAATCAGCCTAAGCGCACCAAATACGAAACTCAGAAGGCAGATTTAGAAGGATAGAGAATGAGTGTACCTTGGAGCTAGGGTCGTCGTGGTACTCTTGGTCCTCGTCGACCCTGGACGACATGTCGACGTCTTCTCCGTCGTCGTTGGGGATCTCTCCGCCGTAAACCTCGTGCTCTTGTTGGTCGTCCATCTCTCTATTCCTCTCTCTGTGTCTCTCTCTTTGACTGTGTGTGATTCGGGGAGGTGTGTCTGGTTTTTGAGGTTTTTGTTTGGGGATATATATTTGGGATCGGGCGGTCGGGGTGCGGGGTTGGGGAAGAATGCTAGTCCAATTTGCAATTTTACAAATCGGCAGGGGTACTTTCGTATTTTTATTTATCCCTTTGTCTTTGGGTGTTGTGTTTCTCGTTAAAACAGGTTTAACTATTCTCGTTAATATTTTTGCTAAACAAGTTGTGTATTTAGTGCAAGTATAATTGCACCCAACACTGTATGAGTCTATGCCCCTTACCAATTTTATCTCCTCGTTAATATTTTTGGAAAACTTCAAAAATTTAAATAAGTTGAAACCCACCAGTCCACCACAACTAGTTGGCGTTTTTTTCTTTTTTCTTGTTAATGGGATCGAAGCCCAACAACAAAAACAAACTAACTACCTACCATCTTGGGCCTAAAAAAACCCAACCTAGCCTCCTCAAGAAACTTCAAGACAAAAGCTGGAGACATTATAAACTCATGGAAGCCCAACTCAAGAGACTGGCCCAGATGAGCAATACATTCTCTGTTAATATGGATAACACCGCACTAGGCTAGCAGACATTAGCATTGAGGGTGTGTTTTTTGCATAATCCTTAAAAAAGTAACTTAACCAAGTAACAACTTTTAACCAAATGGATGAAGTGATCCTAAGACCACTAGTCAACAGGAACAAAATCTTTGTTAGTGGCCAAGGCATTGACATTATTTATGAGGTGGGGCATTCAATTTGGTTATTTTGTCGACCAGAATCATCATTAGCATAAAGTGAAGCACTGTTTATCAAAGATGCTTTCTATTACATTAAACATTTAAGCAAGAAAATAACAAAAGTAAAAGACAAAATTAAGGACTCACTCCTCTGGCCAAAAATGGCAACTGGGAAGCAATCTGTTTGAGGCAAGAAAAAATTAATTATCATATTTCAGTCCACTTAAAAGCCTTAATTTGCATCACCATGACCAAAAATCAGCTGTGAAAGCATAATAACCTCACATCCTAATATTCTCTCAAATGTCTCAAATCTTTTTTAAAAAATTTGAAGACTCAAGACCAAATTGATCAAATTGTGTGATCAATGTGTCAGATTGACCTTCATGAGCTTTCCTTTTTTTCTCAGAGAATATATTCCACCATGTCACACTCAAATGGTGCACACACACAAATGACACAATAAGAAGAATTCATGCAAATATTTGCCTTTTTTTGTTCTTTCCTTTTCAGGCTATAAAAAGAGACCCATCACCCTTCAAAATGTAAGACTTGCATCCACCATTGTAGGCTTGAATGGAGAGAGGAAGAGAGGCATAGCATGAGAGCAAGAGCCTTGTTTGGTAGCCAAGGATGACTTGCCTGCTCCACCAGACAGACTTCTATGGTGAAGACCTCCCTGTTCGGCCAGGCAGGTCATCTGGGCTAAACTGACAGGCTCTTCTTTCTCATGCTAGGCCTTCTCTTCTTCATTGCTTGATCGACCAAGCTCCAGCGAAACTGGGAAAATCAGGTGTTCTTGGCTTGCACTAGTTGCATTGGGCCTGGGCTCTAGAAACCCCTTTAGTTTTTTAGGCCAAACTTTTTAGGCCCAACCCGGCCCATGTTTTCTCTGAATCGTCCCCACAATAGCAACGGTTCGATTTCCCCCGCATATAAATATATTTGGCGGGAGATGCCTTAGTTGAACGCCTGCATGTCGTTGTTGTAGTTAAAGATTTTCTACCTTCTTCTTCTTCTTCTTCTTTATTTCCGAGTAAAGAAAGAGAAGGAATTAAAGAAAGAGAACGAATATTTGTTTTTTTCTCATTATTTACGATAGAAATCAGCGAGCAACCAATTTATCAAACATGTGGGAACTTCAATCGGATTGGTACTCCCCAACTCGCCTCCACAGCAGCCCCATTACCCAGTTTGACTTTCCGGTACAAATGCATTACTCTTTTATCATTCTTTTGTGATTTCTTTTTTCTTTTTCTTCTTTATCTTTTGGTATTTGATTGCTGATTTGCTGTTCTTTGAATTTTGGGTATGTGTACCTGCAAATTCAGGGAGATCGGTTTATACCCAATAGGAGTTTGATGGATCTTGATCAAGCCCGCAGTTTATTGACAAACAGGACAGTACCAAGCCGAAATTCAAATTTCAATGTATGAATTTACATTGCTTTAATCAGTTTTAGTCTGTTCGTGCATAAATTCATTTGGGTTTTAGTTTTTTATCCTAGTCCATTTCACTTTTGCTGAAATTAAAGAATTGGGTATGTTAAAGTTGTAGAGGAGCAGTATAGTTCTTACTTTTTCTTGCTTGTGCTGCAAACAATTCTTGAATTTCTTGGCTGCTGCAAATGGATATCCCAGTTCTCGGGTCTTCTCTAAGTTCATTGATTTTTCTTTTTGTGACAGGACTTGTACAGACAGAAGTTGGAGGACAAACTGACTTTGGATTCAGATGGGAATCCGTTTCGCATGTTGGTTTTCAGGGGGAGTCCAAAATCAAAGAGAAAGTCCAGTCTTTGTGTTGATGAGATGCGACGGGATGAGGCAGAGGAATTGGATAATTATATCAAACATCATCAGCTTCGAAGTTTGCCCAAGGTACTGGTGCATCTCAATTTGTTTCTTCCCCTTTCCTTTTGATGAGAAAAGTATTAATTTTGAACCTCCTCTATTGCTTTGAATCATTTGTCATTTACAGTTTAGTGATGAAAATATGTTCATAGGTCCGATGGGGTTTACTTGGCCCTATGAACTTTACAAAGGGAAATAGATAACTGAATTAAGCAGTAGTTTGAGACAAATATGATAGTATTGTTTGCTTCATGCATAGAGTTTTAGATTCCATATTTGGCCTGTAAAAGTGTGATTTTATTTTGCTCTCTCTGTAACTTTGACCTAAGTGTTCATATGCTGAAGGGGGAAGCTAGGATTCTGGATGCACCAAACATAAAAAATGACTTTTACATGAACATCATGGATTGGGGGAAGAACAGTGTTCTTGCAGTTGCATTGGGCAAGGATTTATACCTCTGGAACTCAGAGAGCCTAGATGTACATAAGCTGCTGCATGTTGATGATCAGTATGATTATCCCACAAGCGTAGCCTGGTCTGAAGATACCAAATTTTTGGCAGTTGGATATAAGCGCTCCAAACTCCAACTTTGGGATGCTGAGACTAACAAGCTTGTAAAGCTCTCTCAACCACACCCTCTCATGCCTTTTAAGTTTATTCATTGTCTTTAGACATTTAATGAAATTGAAACCATTGTTCATCTTTATGATACACAGGTTAGAAACCTAGAAAACCATACTAGCAGGGTAGCAACCATAGCATGGAATGGCCACATTTTAACATCAGGCAGCCGAGACAGGTCCATCATCAACCATGATGGTACTTCAAGACTGCTATATAACCTTCTATTCTGATTCTAAATCATTGGTTTAATAGAATAATTCACTATTTCTTGTTTTGATGTTTTCTTTGACAGTCAAAGCAGGAAACAATGTGACTTCCCGTTTACAGGCACACTCTGAAGAAGTCTGTGGGTTGAAATGGTCAGGAAGAGGCAATGTATTGGCAAGTGGTGGCAATGAAAACCTTTTGTACATATGGGACTCTTACAAAATGAACTCATCAACATTCTTGTATCGATTTAAAGACCATTGTGCTGCAGTCAAGGCCCTTGCATGGTGCCCATATGAGTCTGATGTGCTTGCTTCTGGAGGAGGCACAAAAGATGGGTCGATTAAGATATGGAATACGCAGAAGGGGACCTGTATTAACAGCATTGATACCAAAGCTCAGGCAAGTTATACAATTGAGCTCTCCATTTTATAATTTTTTCATGGTTTTTTATGATATGCTAATCAGTTAACTAATAATGTTAACCATTAAAAAGAACCACACCTATATTTCTCATTACCTGCAAATTCTGCAATAACTTCTTTTTATATATCCAGGTTTGTGGACTGGAGTGGAACAGGCATCACAAGGAGATACTGAGTGGTCATGGCTTTGGCTCGACCGAGCTCATTAAGAATCAGCTATGCCTCTGGAGGTATCCTTCCATGAATAAAGTGGGAAACTTGAAGCGTCACAACTTCAGAGTCCTCCACCTTTCCCGGGTATTAGTATTACAACCTAAGATTTATTTTTCAAATTCGATTTATTTTCCAATACAGACTAGTAGTCCCACTGTTCTGTATAAGCATCTAATGAAGGACTTAGTGCATAAGCATACCAAATTAACATATATATATACAAGTCCTTTGAATCCCATAAATACTTTTATTTGGAGAAATCTCTTATATGACCCACTCCATATAGTATTTCAACCATCTAAACCTCTAACTTGCTCCTTTTTATTGATTTTGTTTCAGAGTCCTGATGGGTTAACTGTGGCATCGGCTGTGGGAGATGGGACTCTTCGTTTTTGGGAGGTCTTTGGACCACCTGGTCATAATAATTTAAGACTCTCAGCTCTGGACAGCCTTTTGTCCCTTAAGACTTCTCCCATAAGATGATGGGATGTAAAATTTGATGTCGTTATATATCAAAGAAACTACATATATGTACATGAGCAACCAAGTAGAAAATTTTAGAAAAATACATGTTTCCTTATCATCTACTTTTATAGCACACCAGAAATTTCCAACAAAAACTTGGTACATGCCACCTAAACTTCCAATCATGGATACAACAAAAATATGGTACATGCCGCATAAACTTAAAATGACCTCTGTAACACTGCAACGAACACAAAATTGTTTCCAGTTTGTCTTCAATGAAAATAAACTGAATCATTCAGTCTCTGAGTCATCACTCTTGTTGTCCACATAAATCCCTTCAACTTCACCATCTGCTGTCTTCACCGCTTCCTCTCTTTTCTTCCTTTCTTCTTTTTCTCTTTCAGTAGCTCGTGCCTTTGCAATTTCAAGTCTAGAACTGACTGCTTCCCATGATACAAGTTTCTCCAAAAAGGTTGATATGTAATCAACTCGGCGGTTCTGGGGGAAGAACCAATATGATACAGTTGTTAGATGTACTGGTAATAAACACAATGCATATAAAAGGGAAATTGTTTAGTGAACAAAGACTAACCTGAAAATCGAGGTAGTAAGCATGCTGTTGAAACAAAACAAGTTTCCATTGATTGTAGCAATCAGTTAGTAATGGACTAAAGGTTTTTCTCTTAAGGAATACAATAAACTATTTTTAAACAGGAAGAAATATAAATAACTGTCAATACCTCCCAAACATCGATGGTAAGGAGCGGCTGCATGAAACGAATAAGAAAAGTCATTACACACAAGAAGAAAAATCTTGATACGAATACAATATTTTCCTATGAAGTACCACATCTATACATGAAATATGAGTTAGGAAAAGAATTTAATCAGTCACAATACTCACAGAATAATCCCAAACAAGGGGATTTACAGCATTAGGACTCTTCACCACAACAAGCTTCTTGTCTTCATCCGATGGATTAGGATTTACTGCATTCCCAACATCAAGTCTATTTGCTTTATCTGGAGAGCACAAACAACAGATATATTATTGTATGCTAAATTCAGTGTGACATCAGAATTTGGAATCTTAAAGCAAAGAATAAGAAATGCTAAATAGGAAGGCAATCACTCACACGCAAGCCAAGCCCAACCAGAACCGAACTGTGTAGCTGCAGCCGACCTCAAGTCTTCAACAAATCTCTCAAAAGAACCAAAATCTCTATTAATTAGTTCTAGAAGTTCCCCGGATGGCCTTCCACCACCACCTGGTTTCATGGATTCCCAGAAGAAGTCATGGTTCCAGATCTGCAAAAAGGTAAAAAAGCAATAAGTAGTCAACTTCAGAATGACTGCTTGTTGTGGGTGACCACACAGAAAGTCTTGGGATACCGATATAGTCAACTGGTGGAAATGTACTGATGCATAAGCATAACTAAACATTATATGCCAGAAATCAATCCTCATTTGTCAATAGCTACTTAACATTTAACTAGTTATAAGTTAACTTCACCAACATCGAATTTAACCTTAATTTCGGCACAAATGCATGATTTCAAATTGAGATGCATTTCCCCTCACGCCTTAAAATATCAACTCAAAAAATTCAAAATCATGATGAAAAGTCATCTCATGGATAGCATACCTGTGCTGCATTGTTAAAAGGTGGAAGCAGATCCCCCTTGTTGTATGTAGCAATTATGACATCTTCCAATGACAATCCATCTAGTTCAGTTTCTACTATTTGCTTGTTTAGGTTAGCCACATAACCCTTGTGGTGCTTCCCCCAGTGATATTCCAGGGTCTCCTTGCTCATATGCGGCTCCAGAGCATCCTGCTCAAAATTACACATCAAAGCGAAGTGTAACGATTTAAACAATAATACAATATTGGCTCAACATTGTCATATTAACTGAAAACGAATTTTACTGCCCATTTTTATCCAAACTGAGTTTCATTCTGTATGGTCTATAAAAGATCAAAGATGGAAACTTTAGTGAAATGCTTGCAATGAAACTTAACCTGAGCTAAACCCACTATAAACTAGTAATTATCTACCTAAAAATCAAAGTCAGCTTCAATTTATATAAAAAGCGAACTCAATTGTTACCAGTGGATAAGGAGGAGGCTTTAGCTCAAATATTGCACTAATATGAGTTGGACCGGCTTTCCTTTTGCATTGTCTCTGCTTTGACAGTATTAAAATTCCAAATTAAATCCATAATATATACTACCAATTTCAAATTTCAATTCTTCCATATACTCAGAAAGCAAACGAAGCCCACGTATGCGTGTACAAAATAAAATTAAAATTGCGAAGCAAGCGAACCTCTTTCTTTGCCCATTGCAAGCTACGGGACGATGGTTCCAGACTTCCACAAAGTCCTGTGAATTTAGATTAACGATTAAAGGATAAACCCATTAAGAGAGAGAGAGAGAGAGAGAGAGAGAGAGAGAGAGAGAGGAAGGAGGGGGAGGAGGGATAATGACCTTGCCATGATTGACCCAGCGCGCAGGTTAGCGAATTGGGCGTAGCTAGAGGTGTTGTTGCTCCTACTGGTACTACTACTGAGGCTACCATGTCTAAAAAAACTTCGATAAAGCTTTACAGAGGATGAGATTCTAGATTTTTGGAGGGCCTCCAGCGAAATATATCAACTTTGTCGTTGCGTACGTTTGTGTGTTGACCAGGTATCGCTAATTAAATTAGGTAATGGTACTGCCACTGGTACAGCATTGTATTGCTTTGTACTACACATTGCAATTTTGGATAAAAAGTTATAAAAAATTATATTTAAATAAAATATTTTAATTTATATATAAAAAATTAAA
>QANT01002076.1:0-16742 GCA_003254885.1 Purshia tridentata | reverse complement strand
TTGGATATGCAGTAGGAACACTGCCCCTTTCTAGATTGAGCACCTTATAGTTTTCTGATAAAGTTGCCGCCAATGGGCAGCCTGCTGTTCCCCCACCAACTACTATGTAATCATATTCTTCTTCTGACGGTAGATCAGTGGCATTATAAACAAATTTCATGTAGCTAAAATCTGAAAAATATGAAGAGATGAAGAAAAATAAGTATACATGAAAAAAAAAAAAAAAAACAAGTTTAGTTAGGGGTGTGAGTAGGATTGGAAAATCTGAATCCGACTAATTTCAATCCCAAAATTTCAGATTTTCAAACGCATGCTAGAATCAATTCTTAAATTCAAAAATTATGATATATTTTATTATCATTTATTTAGTTTATGAAAGCAAGTGTGCAAACACTAAGGGGTGTAGAATGAACTTATTTATCATTTATCCATGCAATGAAAATTTGACTGTTGGGTTGATTTAAAATTTGGAATGAACTTATTTATCATTTAGTGACTCATTTATTACTAGATGTATATTTAGAAAAAACCAATTAAAATACTGGTTTAATGATATTTTTCTTTACAGGTTGGAATCGGTCCAAAGTTTGACTCCATCACCCACCCACCCCCAAATAATTAAAAAGAAAACTTGTTGTGACTAAATATAACCTTGACCAAAATAGTTCTTTATATATTTATTTTTTGTAGTGTAATATGATAATAGTGCAGTCCTGGTTCGAACTCTCCCCCTCCCTTGTAATAAAAATAAAATAATAATAATACTTTTTCTTTTAGAAAAACATAAGAAAAGGTGGACCTAGGATTTAATCTACATGGGAGTGTAGTGGAATTCTTTAGTATCTATTAATTAATTAAACAAGCAAACAAACATATAGATTAACAAAAGCCTAAGTGCCTAACCAAATTAAAATCCAATTATTTCTATTATTTTATAATCTAATACACATCACACATAATTTAAAAACTTTTACAAGGTTACAAAGATAGCTAACTTGGACTGTAAAATACTTTTCTTACAGAAAAACCAAGGAGGCCCAAGAATTATATGCAGTGCATATGTGGGCCAATTAATTGAGGCTTTGGTATTTCAATAAAGTTCAATATTCAGTTACGTAAACATGTGGTCTATTCATGTTTGGGAACCTTAATTAATTAATATGTTTATGCTATTAATTGTATTTGGGTTTTTTCCTAGGTGGTGCAGGTGAATAATGTTGGGTCTATTTTGTATTGTCTATTAGCTCTACTTGATATGTTAACTGAATCAAAGAAACCAAGTGTGCACGGATGCACACACTTGGTCCTATGTAGGTCCATCCTTGGGAAACACCCTGCACTTATATGATTATTAATTTTTTTTCTTCTTACTATCATGATCCTTATGATAATTAATAGTATTTTTCTCTATTTTCGTTGAATGAATTCTCAAGTTCATACCTCATTGATTTGAGTTTGAAACTTAGAATGCCCTTTATGTTCTTGTATTATATGGTATTGTATTATTTTTTTTTTTTTGGAGGAACTTACGTATTATGGTATTGTTATATATATGGGAGAGTTGCCACTTGTCGTGTAACTCAAATGTTGTATGGTTATAAAATTTTAAAAAAGCTTTAAAAACTTTTCCTATCATTATTTAGTGGAACTAATTGAATTTAAAGTACTTAATAAATTATACATAATGCAATTTACCATGATCAGATGGAGTGGCGAACGAGTGAACCTTTGATTGAGGATTGTAGACAAAAAGGTGGAAGAACAGTAGCATAGTAGCAATTGTTGATTTGTCCATGTTTTTGAAGCCACGGAGGCTAGATAAACAATTTTTCCCTGAAAAATTTGAAAAACACTTTCATGTCCGAGGGTAAGAAATTTCATATGAGGAAGGACTGAGACTCTTGTTTGGAAAAGCTGTGGACAAGCACCACAAGTATTAATTCCTACCATATAATTAAGAAGATCGAAAATGAATTAAATATATATGTATATAAAAGAGAGATCACAAGCATATTATTAAGCGAGCACGAGCCTGTTTTGAAAATGGACCACATTTGATCTAGATCAAAAGTATATAATTACAAGTACGAGTATATATACCTTAGGCCAAAACAGTACGTATTGTATAGAACTCCTTGGTCCTTACCAACAATGACATAAATTTTGGAACTCTCAAAGACCTTATATATAGAGGCCAAAGAGGTGAAAAAGAGAGAACGTTGTTGCTGAATATCCAAGGGCTCCAAGACTCCTAGTTGTACGTTCTCCAAAATTTTGGAGACAATATATGTACCTAATTCTTAGCCATCTTGTGTTAATTGTCATGTGGTCCCAAGCCTCTTACGTATACAACTATATCCAATTGCATATTGTCAATTCCAGCATACCATATATTGTATTGCCGAACAAAACAAAAAACATACCATATATCCACCACAAGAATATGGGCATATGCATTCAGATGCAACACAGTCACCTTTGTGTTTTGAAGGTGACTGTTAACAGACTTGCTGGGCTATAGAGACCATGCAGCGCCAATTATATGGCCCATCCCCTATATGTGGGTTTCTGTAGGCCTAAACATGTTGAAAATCAATACGTTTCTCACCTTTTCACAATATTCTATATTTTTTTAATTTGCGACGTGAGTCATGTGAAAACAATAGATTAACCAATAATTCTGAAGACAACAAATAAACCTTCTCTAATCTTTTGTGCTTGGGGCCAATCGAGGGATGAGGGAATTGCCACCACGGATCTACATCTGCATATTGTCAATTCCAGCATACCCTATATCGTATTGCCGAACAAAACAAAAAAACATACCATATATCGTATGTAAACGTTATTGTCGGCATAGCCTTCGTCGAATGATCATGAAAGCATGATACTGATATATGAACTATGTTTTCTAGAGTTTTGTGAGGTTAAAAATTAGTATTAAAGTGTTTAGTAAATTTTTATATGGAAGTGTTTTGACTATGTGTAATGATGACTAATTTTAAAATAAAAAGCCGCTTTTATCCACAGAACTTTGAAAAACAAGTGGATAGCTGCTTTTAGAAACTATATATTGTGGAAGGTCTTGAATTGTTAATTAGAAAAAATTGTTTTCACTTTATCTACCAAACATAAAATTGTGGTGGCTAATCTAGAATTGTGCGGAAAACTTGCTTTTAGCTCACAAACCAAACGAGGCCATATATAAGGCCAGTGCTTTTATCTTAAATTCCTTCAATGCTTTGTTGTTACGGTGTATTTATTGGTAACAGATGGATTTCAAAACAATTTTTCGATTTTTTTGAGTTTGTGTAGAGATAATATTTAAGATGTAATATAGAAAATGAATGGTTTTGATCATGAGATTACATTGCAGAAGAGATCGAATTGCTTGTCGTCTCTGGAGTATAAACCAGCATTGATCCACCAAGGACCCTACCATACAATTGGAAAACCTTCTTCCGACCAGAACCTCTCAGCTTCTTGCTGGAGAATATTAGTCACAAAGCCTTCTTCATGCAACACGTTTGGATATTCACTTGGAACGCTGCCCTTTTCTACGACTAGAACCGAGTACTTTGCTGATAAAGTGGCGGCCAATGGGCAGCCTGCTGTGCCCCCTCCAACTATAATGTAGTCATATTTATTCACAATATGACTCTAAGATATTGCTTCAAATATTTGATTTTATCTCCATCATTCATATATATATTCACAAATCCCTCGTTTTTTTAATTGTTTTGTTTGATTTCTTCTCTTATTTACAATTATACCCTAACATAAAAGTTCTTGGGCACGTACACATTACAAAGTTACAATCTATGGGTTGATTTAACCATATGAGTTCAAAATTTGGTGGGTGAATAGAAGTATATATGAGTTCAAAATTTGGGAGGTGAATAGAATTTAAGTTTTATGGAAAAAAGAAAATATAGAAGAAGAAAGGGGTTACAAATAGTGTTTATTAGTAAGGGTATTTTAAGGACATTGAGGGGTAAAAAAAGGATTATTACTTTAAAAAAATTTAAAAGCAGGTAAAACTATAAGATACGTGAAAAATAAGACATGGAAAGTGGGAACAGTAGCACACTTTTCATAATTCTAAGATAATTAAATTAGAAAAAAAATGATATAAAAAACACCCACACGCACACCCATACGCACACCTGCCACTACCATTCCATTACCACCATCGTATAATTGCCACCACCATCACCCAACATACTACCACAAAAATTTTATAAATTCTATAACTTTCATTCTCATCTATTAAAATTAATTCTGTTATTTTGAAATCAACTAGCATTAATATTTAAAACATACTTCCTCATTTCAACGCTGGAATAGTATATTGATGAGCCAATAAATTAGTTGAACAACAGAGATATGAGTATCATTCCATTAATATATAATATATATATATATGTGTGTGTGTGTGTGCTGTGTTACAAAAATTAAACTGAAACTTCATAGAGCTAGGGAGATTCAAGAGAACTTCGTGAGCAGCATATCATGAGCTTAAGGCCAACATGTACATATATTTGCCTTCACTTAGAAGTATAATGCTCACAACAAAAAGTCATATGGAAAGGAGAAAATTGTATTACCTGCTACCAAAACAGTTGGTTTGCTTCTCTATTGCCAAGAAATTATCCTTACGCACAATGGAGTTGATATATTTTGTGCATCTCTTGGAGGACTAATATATAGGCCAAGGAGTGTGTCTTAAAACCCTCAAAAACTCCTCCAAGCCGTTCTCCCAAATGAATGTATTGCTAAAATTTCGGCACATAAATAAGCTACATCGGTGCCTAAATTGTTTTGCATGCATATATCTCACTCTTTAATGATCCTTTTGGAGCCTTACCTGTCACACCCCCAAAAAGAAATTTACTAATTTCGAGTGAAGTGTGACTTAGGCCCTAATCGTAAAATAATAAAATTTATTGTTTCCACCATTAAGACGTTGGAAATAAAATAATTTAATTTAATAAAGTGATTAAGAGGATTGCGAAAATAAATTTTATTTAGTAAACTATTGTTTTAAGAGTATTATATCTAGTATTCGTCTACTTTATTACAATTTGTTGATTGACATAACAAAACATAATACTCCAGCAAGACCTTTAGAGTTCATTTGAATAATCCACCTCATCAGTCATATTTTCGCAACCTGCACAATCTATGAGGGTGTGAGCTTTCAAGGCATAGTAGGATATGGTGATCCCTCAAGGCCAGTTATTACAGTTAATCAATGTTTCAACGTAAGAGAACAATAAAAAATAAAAAATAAAATAATAGGTTGTAAAATGATGAGAAGATGCATGTACTCACTCTTTATCTATTCCAGTTGACCCACATATAAGACAAATAGGCCTATACGTCCCATACCGTGAATCTTACAACTGTGGCCCTGAATGTCCCAAGTATAAGTGAACGCCTGTCTATCCCTTGACCCCGAATATTTTTTTAAAATTATTTTCATAATTTATGAGATCACTAGGTACATCTCCCTTTCTCCTTGGTGTCTCTATTAAATCACAGGATCGCTAGATACATCTCCTTTTCTCCTCGGTGTCTCAATTAACCATTTATTACCACGACTCAGCCACACTTTACTCATGGATGCAAGATATGCATAAGAAGAAAATTAAATGGTACATGAAAAATAATGTCATTTACATATCGACAATGTTAACATAATAATAAAAATTTACTTATAATCACATAAGCAAGTAAGGAAAACTAATAATTTGTTCAATAAAAGAAAATCATAATAAGGAATTAATGAAACACAGACTAATTGTAATATAGTCCAATTATTGGGAAATAGAGACCCTAACTTGATCTCTTAGTCACGGTTCCCTCTTGATCCATTCTTACGTGTTTGGTTCTAACAAAATTTAAGAATGTAAGGTTTAGACAAAGTTTAATTAAAATTAAAATGTTTTCACTCTCTTTTTAAGGAGAGAGAAATTCTCATTCTAACTTAAAAGGGTCGGATTGACGTAAAACTAATACTATTGGACTCGTATCGAAAAATAAAGTTTGGGAGGGTTAAAATTGGGCAAAAAGGTAACTTTAAACAGCCGCACGCACCACCACGCGCTGATGATGTGTGTGGGGATCGATGGCCAGTTACTATTCATCTTCTTCTTCAAAATAACCTATGTTTTCTAATTTTTATCTCTACTTCGGCTAGACTTTTATCAAAGCAAACGTTCATTAAATTATGTAAAATTATACTCGTTTTAAAGATTTGGATCTGATCTTTACATCTATATAAAATTTATTCAAAAAGGAGCTATAAAATGCGAGATAAATGATCATAAAGTAGGCTACCCGAATTTTCATTTTTCCAGAAATTTTCTAGGTTTTTCTTCAAATTTCGACCACCTTTTAATACATGAAAACTTGATGAAATTTAGTAATCTTATACTTATTTTAAAGCTAGTAAGACCCTCTGTACGACCATCTAAAGATCAAGAAAAACAAACAATTAAAACTCTAGTTATAAGCCTCGAAACGTGGCTATACGAAACTGCGAATTTTCTGGAAAAATTTCCAAATTTTTGAAGTTTCTTGGTTTTAAATTTTCTTTTAATTCTAAACCATAAAGCAAGTTTCTAAGATTGTAAAAAGGTTATAAGTGACTAAATATAAGTTTTACAATATTAACAAGATATATAAACACAGATTTTTTTTTAAAAAGTTTTGATAAAGACACCCATGATTCTTTAGAACTCACCTTCCTTCCCACCCTCTTGGTTTTGAGCTGAGCTGAGTGATGTGATTCCTTCTCAAGTCTCTTTCTCTAGTTTTTCTCCCTTCCTTCTCTCCGTCTTTCTCTCTCTCTCACTCTTACTTTCTTTCTGTCTTTTTAATTGCTTGTTTCAGGTATTCTCAACTCACCACCACCCTATTTATATACTCAAACTTGGTTCATGTAACTACATGGTTAGAAATACTTGTTAAGTTAGTTCAGACTTAATGATAGCCTAAGAGGTGATTCTCCCGTCTAAACAAAATCTAACCATTGCTTAAGGAATTATGTGGACTTGTGCGGGAGTGTGATGAAGTTTGATATTTATCCTCTTTTTTTTTTTTTTGACAAAGAAGGCTTGGGCTTTCGGTTAGAAGTATGTCACCCAAATTTTTATTTGGGCTAAAAGAAGGTAGTCAAAGGTTGAAGGCCCAAAATCTCTTTTTTAGTTTATTTTATTTTTAAAGAAACCTATACATATACATATATATATCTTTTTTTTTTCTAGGGATATTACATCCTACCCACCTTCAAAGAAATTTTGTCCTCAAAATTTAAACATACTTGTGTGAAAAAAATATTTTTGGATATTTCTTGCGCATTTCTAATTCTAATTCCCATGTAGCTTTTTCCACATTCTCATGTTGCCACAGAACCATGACTAACGGAATAGTCTTTGTACGCAGGACTTGTTCTTTGTGATCAAGTATCTGAATTGGTCGATTTTCAAAAGATGCTCGTTAATCGATGTCAAGGTTGGATCCGATTCATATTTCCAAAGCATGGACACATGGAAAACATTATGGATACTAGAGAGTTGAGGAGGTAATGCTAATCTGTAATCTACTTCTGCAATCCGTTTTAGAATTTCAAATGGTCCGATAAATCTTGGAGCAAGTTTCCCAGATTTTCCAAACCTTTTGATTCCACGCCGAGGTGAGACTTTAAGAAATACGTGATCACCCACGTTGTATTCTAGTGTTCTTCTTTGTCGATCTGCATAACTTTTTTGCCGACTTTGAGCAGTAAGCAAGCGTTGCTTGATTATCTTTATTTTCTCAGTAGCTTTTTGAACCAAAATAGGTCCGAATAAAATACCTTATTCTATTTCAGCCCAGCATAAAGGTGACCTACAAGGTCTTCCGTAAAGTGCTTTATAGGGTGCCATCCCTATGTTAGATTGATAACTGTTATTGTAAGCAAATTCTTCTGGTGGTAGATGATCTTCCCAAGTTCCTTGAAAATCTATTATGCATGCTGTCAACATGTCCTCCATGATTTGGATAGTTCTGTCAGATTGTCCGTCAATTTGAGGATGGAAAGTGTTACTGAGGTTCAATTTTGTTCCCAGTGCTTGTTGTAAACTTCCCAAAATTGAGAGGTGAATTTTGAATCTCTATCTAATACAATTGAAGCTGGGATTCCATGTAATCTTACAATCTCTCTGATTTATATTTTTCCCAATGTTTTGGTGGAATCAGTAGTTTTGATGAGTAGAAAATGGGCGGATTTGGTTAGACGATCTACAATAACCCATACTGCATCTCGTACTTTGGATGATCGTGGTAGGTTCGTCATGAAATCCATTGTGATGTGGTCCCATTTCCATTCTGCTACTGGTAGTGGTTGAAGCATTCCTGATGGTTTATGGTGTTCTGCTTTTACTTGTTGGCATGTGAGACATTTTGCAATATATCTTGCTATTTCTTTTTTCATGCTCTTCCACTAATATTGTCGTCGAAGATCATGATACATCTTGGTACTAGGGGTGGGCATCAACCCACCCACCACCACTTACCGCCCGGGCCGCCACCCGTTTAGTCTTCACCTGATCCACCCAATAGTCGACGGCTCGGATTTGGGTTTCCTCCATCACCGCCCATCACCACCCGTTTAACCGATTATGAATATAGGGAATATGATGGATGTCTTTTACAAGAGTCAAGAGTTAGTAAAATTATTATCTATTTATATAATTACTTTATTCATCACTTTCCTCACTTATGTTCTTTAAAAAACATTGTTTCCATAGTTTAGAGAGAAGATAAGTCCTTTTTTATGGGTGAAATGGGGGTCATTAACATCATCCTAAGTATATACATAAATAATTTGTTTCAATTTTGGGAGGTTGGCATGCATATAAACTCACCCTCACCTTCTTTAATTTCCACTATACCTAAACGGCTCACCCGCTATCGACCCGCTCCAACCCGCTCCCCGATTAACTTGCAACTGCCCCGCCCATTGACTATATGGGTGGTGGCGGGTTGAGCTCCCACCCGACCCACCCCGCCCAGCGCCCACCCCTACTTGGTACTACTGGGATGAATAGTGTAAGAAGAGAAATGGGCTTCATACATGACTTCTTCTTGCAATTCCGAGACCTTAGGAACGTATATCCTTCCTATGTATCTTAATCCACCATCGCTATGAAGAGTCCATCTTTCATATTCTTTTTCCACGACAATCTTTTCACAAATTAGTTTGCATAATGAATCTTCTTGCTGCCTTTTAATAACTTTTTCCTTTAAGTTGGGTTGAGCAATTAAATTGTAAATATAAGCATTATTGTTCTGGACACCAACGTATAGATCATACTCTCGAATGGCCTCCACGACCTTCCATTTCTGAATCCGCAAGCTTCCAATCATTCCTGGAGATTTTTTACTTATTGCATCTGCGACTACATAAGCTTTTCCTGGGTGATAGTGTACCCAAAATCATAATCCTCTAAATATTCCATCCATCTACATTGCCTCAAATTGAGCTCATTTTGAGAGAAAAGATATTTTAAACTCTTATGATCGAAGTAGAGTTCAAAGCGTTCGCCATACAAGTAATGTCACTATACCTTTAAAGCATGAATGATGGCCGCTAGCTCCAGATCGTGTGCAGGATAATTCTTCGCATGTGGCTTCAACTATCGAGAAGTATAGGATACTACCCTGTCAGATTGCATTAAAACACCTCCCAATCCTTGTAAGAAGGCATTGGTATATACCACATAGCCTACACCCCTTTCAAGAATAGTTAGTGCCCGAGTTGTAGTTAATCGCGTTTTTAATTCCTGCAATGAACTTTCGCATGCCTCGCTCCTCTCGAAATTTGCCCCTTTTAGTGTTAACTTTGTCATGAGTGAGGCTAAACTAGAAAAATCTCGTATGAATCTTTGATAATAACCGGCTAAACCAAGGAAACTTCGTATCTCAGTGACACTTTTCGGTTGATTCCATTTTAACACTGCATCAACTTTGGAAGAATCTACTGCTACGCCTTTTCTAGAAATTACGTGTCTTAAAAATTTTACCTCCGTTAGCAAAAATTCACACTTACTAAACTTTGCATATAGCTTGTGCTCCTTTAATGTTTGTAGACGTAACTCAAGTGCTGCTCGTGTTCTTCTTGAGATGAAGAATAGACGAGGATGTCATCTATAAACACGATAACGAAACAATCCAAGGACCGTCTAAAAATTCGGTTTATCATATCCATAAAAGTGGCTGGTTCATTTGTTAAACCAAATGGCATCACCAAAAATTCGTAATGCCCATACCGAGTCCATAAGGCCGTTTTTGTTATATCTCTCTCCTTGATACGAAGCTGGTGGTATTCGGATCGAAGGTCTATTTTAGAAAAAAAAACAAGATCCCCTCAGTTGATCAAATAGATCATCGATTTGAGGTAATGGGTATTTGTTCTTCACCATAACTTTGTTAAATTGACGATAGTCAATGCACATCCTGAGAGATTTGTCTTTCTTTTTCACGAAAAGAGTTGGTGAACCCTATGGTGATGTGCTTGGACGAATGAATCCTTTGTCTTGTAATTCCTGGAGTTGAGTCTTTAGCTCCTTAAGCTTTGTTGGTGCCATTCGATGCAGAGGTATGGAAATAGGTGACGTGCTAGGATAGACTTCTATAGTAAATTCTATTTCTCTTTTTGGCGGTAATCCGGGAAAATCTTCGGGAAATACATCTTCATATTCTCTCACCACTGGGATGAACTTGATTTGTGGGCTGTCTACTTCTTCGATTTTTAAGTTAGCAATCAAGCTTACGAAGTCATTATCTTTTATGGGAAGAGTTATTCTAGAATGGGTAATTTCCCTATCTCCAAAAAATTTAAAAGTAAGCCCTTCTAGTGTGCTTACAGTTACCATTTTCCTCCTACAGTCAATAATAGCTTGGTATTATGTGAGCCAATCCATTCTAAGGATGATACCATACTCCAAAAAATCCATGATCATTAAATCAAAGAGGATTGTATGAGCCACTATTTCTATCACACAAGCTCTGCATATCTTATCGATTTTTCTATCACTTCCTAACAGAGACCCAAAATGTAAAAGAAACTCTACAAATTCATATTCTAGCCCAAGAGTAGATGCAAAGGTCTTAGAAATGAAGAATGGATAGCACCAGAGTCAAACAATATTTTAGGCCAAGAATTGAATACTAGGAATGTACCTTCCATCATATCAGGTTCTGCGAGTTCGGCCGTTGCTCCAATAGCATATATTCGTCCTTGGGTAGGCTGTTTAGAACGTTTTATGTCGGATGGTGGTTTAGGTCTAAATTGGGGGGGTTGTCTTTCAGAAAGTGGTGGTTGTGGTACCATCGATGGCCTCCACTGGTGCTATTGTTGTGGGTATGGAGCACAGTATTGAAATTGAGGTGTTCAAGGAGCCTGATATGTTTGTAATTGTGGGCAAAAGCGTTGGGAGTGCCCAGTTTGCCCACAACAAAAGCAAGTTATCGAGTCTTGGTTTGTTACATTTGACCTTGGTGGCAGATATTGAGGAGGTCTGAATTTTGGGCACTTGCTGGTAGGTCCTCCATTGGTATTCTTTTGAGTCCAAATCTTCCTTACTTTTGGAGCACTTTGTTCAGCGATAAGTGCTCGATCCACAATTTCTGCATAACTAGTTAACTTAAGGATGGCCACCTTTTCTTCAATTGCGAGTCGAAGACCTTCGTCAAATCTTTTTGTTCTTGTAGCATCATTCGGTATCATGTAAGGTGCAAAACGTGACAATTCTTCAAATTTGGCTTGATACTGAACCATTGTCATGTCCCTCTAGACTAGGTCCATGAATTCGAGGGCCTTTGCTTCTCGTATCACTCTAGGGAAATATTTTTCAAGAAAGATTCTTTCAAACTTCCCATAGGTCATATTCTCTGTTTCTTGCATCCTCTGCAGTGATTCCCACCAATGATAAGAACTAGCAATAGTTACTCGTAGTTCTTTTGGTATCATTTGATTAATCATATTTTTTTTGATTAGACACAACCATTTGTAATAACCTTGTTTTAATTAAAATATATATATATTTTTTGTTTAATTAAGTTTAACTAAGTATTATTATGCGATATTAATGTTTCATTTTAAATTGTATTTTACATAATATATATTATTATTATTTATTTATTATTAAAAAAAAGTAAAAAAAAAAAAAANTTAAAAAAAAAAAAAAAAAAAAAAAAACTTGTTGTTTACACTTTCAGGCTAGCTACCCAGCCATTTCTACAAAAGCTCCCAGTGAGATTTGCAATAGACAGGGCTGGTCTTGTAGGTGCAGATGGTCCAACCCATTGTGGAGCCTTTGACACCACTTTCATGGCTTGTTTACCTAACATGGTGGTCATGGCCCCTTCTTCCGAGACTGAGCTTATGCACATGGTAGCCATGGCTTCAGCCATGGATGACAGGCCTAGTTGCTTTACGTACCCTAGAGGAAACGGCATTGGGACCATTCTTCCATCAAACAACAAAGGGTCTCCATTGGAGGTACTTAAAATACCAAGAATTATCTAATAATAAAGTATGTGAGACAACTATGTCCGACATTCTAACAGTCTCACATCTTGTATTAATCCGGCATTTTAAAATACAGTCTCTTTCTGCTTATAAGTGAAATTTGGTACCATACATGTTCATAAGTTAATACCTGTTTATGACTATGAGATTGTTGTGTATTATGCTATACTCAAACTTGGAACATATATAGGTTGGCAAGGGCAGGGTGTTAAGGGAAGAATGTAGGGTGTCTATTTTGGGTTATGGTACAATAGTTCAAAGCTGTATGGCAGCAGCAGAGCTGCTTCAAATTTTTAACATCTCAACCACTGTGGCGGATGCACGATTTTGCAAGCCTCTTGATGGAAATTTGATCAGACAACTAGCTCAAGAACATGAGATCCTCATCACTATTGAGGAAGGATCAATTGGAGGATTCAGCTCCCATGTGTCACACTTCTTGGGCTTGGATGGATTATTTGATGGGAACCTCAAGGTAATGTTACTTTCATATTGAATTCAGACCTTAATGAGTGATTTAATTGAATTTCTGTGCTTAGCTTGTTTTTGTTTTTGTTGTTGCAGTGGAGGGCCATGATGCTTCGAGACAGATATATTGACCATGGATCTCAGACAGACCAAATTGAAGAAGCAGGGCTAAGTTCTAGGCATATTGCAACTACTATATTGTCAGTCATAGGTGAACACAGGGATAGCCTTCAACTTCTCAACTTGTAGGGCAATACAACAGACATTTTTAAAAAGGAAAGCTGAGAAGATTGAACATATTTGCTTAGTATTATTATTATTAATTTGTAGAATGTAAATAGTGAGAGCCCAATGTAGAATATTGTATGATCAAGGTTTGCAATTGAAGAAATCTAGCTAAGTGTTACAAATTACTATGCAAGACTGTGATCCTTGCACATGGACAAATCATAGCATATGGGTGAACCTGATTTGACTTTATGAAGAAATTTAGATATTCATTCTAAAATTAATTGGCAATATGTGAAGAGACTCAAACTACTTATAAACTACTACACAAGGCAATATCTTTCTAATGTGGGACAACACTCAACATTATACGTCACGTATTTGTGTCATATTCATCCATGTATGCATGGCTCTTTCGAAAGAATGTCTAAATCGTTATATGTGAGTCTCCTGACTTTTGTATTTAATTTGTTATAGTGGAGAGGCACATACCAATTAAGGACCAAAGAGAAAGAGGGCAAGACTACAAACGCACAGGGCCAAGCCACCCCAATGAGATATTCGAATAACAACCTACAGATTTGGGGAGGAGAGAATTGAAAAGAGAAACTCCTAAATCTAGATTCTAAACACAGCCCTCAGTCCCAAAAAACAAAAAAACATCTCAACAGCAACTCCATAATAACTTAGTAATAGTGGTTGGAAACTTGCATGCCAATCACTTCTACATCCCATATACCATTCACGTTCTTTACCTTTTTTAAAATTTTTTTAAAATTTTTCTATTATTTTAATTTGCGTATGAGATTGTTGGATTTTACTTTAGTTTAGCTTGGAACATTCACTTGCGCACACTCAAACATTCAATCACATAAGAAGAGTTACAAGAATAGTCAAAAAGCTCTTAGATATTTTTCACTAGATAACTTTTTGGCCAAAGTACATTTTTAGTCCCGGTAGTTTGATGAAATTTTCACTTTCGTTCCCGTTCTTTTAATTTTGACAATTGTAGTCTAGTACTTTATATACGATTGCAATTGGGTCTATTCATGATGTTCATTTTAGTCATTATAAGAAAGCCACATTATTTCAACTCTAAAATTTAATAAACACTTAAACATTGCTTTTTATTCTCAGTACTCAATATTCAATACATGAATGAGTCTTATTCTAAAGTAGTCCAACATTTATGATTAAAATGTTGTATTAATTATGAAGATCCTTTGAAGTTGATCTTTCTTGTAGCATCTTAAGGCCAATATACCTGCCCAAAGAACACAAAATTAAAGGGAGAAAACAACAATATGTGACATATCTCATTGTCAACAAGCTGGTAAAACCAAACAATTACCAAAGAGTTTCTTGTGCTTTCAATTCACGTTTCCTATTTTCTCACCCACTGTTTAAGTTTTTCTTCAATTATAAAATTTTCCTTCTCTAAAATTACTTAAAAGGACATATCTAAACATTTCAATATATGCCTTGGGCAAAAAAAAGAAGCCATTTCAATATATGCAAAATAAAAAATAAATAAATAATTAATTAAAAGGCTCGACATCAACCCCATGACCTAAGCAGCCAAACACCCATCTTAGGACAGGTGTGAATAACATAACTCTTTCAATTTAAATATATATACATACACACAAATTCTCTTTGTAGGACATTCATTCTTTAACTAAAAAACAGACCGAAAATTTTTTTATGACATTTTGTCATTTTTAATGATGCTATTTTTTACAGGATTGGGTTAACATGTTAGGTTATAGAATTCTATATTTTAGGTTGTATAATTATTTTTAGAGGTTATATTTTAGGTTTTAATTCTCAAGTTTTAAGTGTTAGCTGAAAACTTTAAAGTTAAAATATGAAAACTTAAAATCATGAGTTAAACTCAAGGAATAGGACTTGATTGATGATTTATACTCTAAATAATTAAATCTTGCCAAATTTAAAATCAAATGGTGAAAAAAAATCATAAAATATTAAAAAACGGACGACTTATAGAGAGAATTTCTGTATATATACATACCTGCCTAACATCATAACGGTGGCCTGAGGGTTTGTCCCTGGTGAGTAATTGAATGTGGATCCATCAACAACACGCAATGATTTGATCCCCAATACTTGCAAACCAGTATCAACCACCTTTCCCGCCACGCATCCTCCATGGTAGTGCCAGATTGTGGATACTGTACTTCGACAAAATGTTTCGAAGGATTCATCATCTGTTTGGTTCACCGGTAAAGATGGCCCCAAAAAGTTGAAACCTTTTGTACCCGGAAAATCATAAGTTTGAAATGGTTTCAATGAGGTTGTGTTTAGTAAATCACCAATCTTCTTCACACCACTAACACAAAGAGCAAGGTCCACTGGATCTGTAAAGTAGTTGAAGCTGACATTTGGACTGACTCTTACGTCAAAAGATGATTGCAGCCAAAGAGAACCATGGGACAAGGGTCCTGGTAATTTCGAAGAAATGTGTGCCACACTAAAATTTATTTTTATCGGATTGTAGGGATCGGGAAAAAGAGTAAAGAGTGGAGCAGAAAATGACATGTTATCTGAGATGGACTCTATGAAGAAATCTTTTGTAATTCCAACAATCTTTAAAGTTGATGGCTCCACTGGAATTGGTAACAAAATGTTAATGGAATTGCAAGGATTGTCATACATAAAATTTCCAATGTAAGGCTGTGGGTGAACAATTGGTATTTTGAGAGATGATAGGTAGGACTCTGGGCCAACACCACTAAGAAGCAGAAGTTGAGGGCTCCCAATTGCCCCAGCACTTAGAATAACCTCTCCCTTACCACGTACAAATGCCCTATGAGACCTTCCATTAGAATCACTGTATATGATTCCTTTTGCAGACAAGCCTACATTAATTAGTGAATAGCTATAATTAATATCTTACTATCGGAACTAAAAATGTATCTTATTGTGATAGCTAAAATGTAACTGAGTCTAAGTATAATAAAAAAATGGGCATACTTGATTCATTTGAGGCGAAGATGATCCTCTCTACTATGGCATGAACTCCAACTCGTAAGTTGTTTGCGTTTCCTCTATTAAGAAGTTCAACAGCTCCATGTCTCCTTCCAAGTGTGTCAAAAAGTGAACCCCCAACTTTAGCTCCTAGAATGTGATTTAAGTTAAGTCCATTGTCGGGACCAACACCGGCCTCTAGCAATGCTTGTTTCATTATAGATTGCCAAGGTGCCAGATTTGGGCGAAAGACAACACTATTTTCAACCCACTTATATGCCTCATCAACGATATCCATGTCCCATTCGATTCCAGATTTCTCATAGAATTCTCTATCAGCTCTGGAATAGAAACCAGCATTGACCATGCTTGACCCACCCAGGACCCTTCCTCTTGCATTCGAAACACCGTCGTGTGATATGAACCTTTCAACTGGTACTTTACCATCATCTTCTTGCATGAGACTATCCAGAAACCC
>QANT01002075.1:0-32265 GCA_003254885.1 Purshia tridentata | reverse complement strand
ATGTAGCAAAATTTAATAGGGAATTTCTATTTATATCTAATAATTGTCTTTTGTTATCCAATTTCTTAATTTACCCAACACCCACCTTTTTCAAATCAGTTCTTTCTTATTTTATCCAATCTTAATTACCACATTACCCTTATTAATAGATACCCAACCTATTATTTTAATTTTCTCTCCTTACCCACAATTTTACACACATACCCAACAATAATAAATTTCTCTCCCAACCCAAGCATTTACACTACACCCATACCCAACACCGTACCTAATAGCTGCCATATTCCCCTCACCACCATTGAATAGAACACCCAATCTCAGTCCTTATGCTTTTTAATTGTTATTTTGGGCAAATTAAACTTATTTTATGATGAGTTTGTTATTTTTATATGAATTTTACCTATTGGTTTGAGCTTTTGATGGATTTTTGGGTTGGATTCATTTATGTTGTCGGAGGTCATTTGGCTCTGATCTGCCGAGTTCGTCGCAAATCTTCGGTTGGCATCAACCGAACATTTGTCATTTGTTCGACTGGCTCCAACCAAACATTTGTCATTTGTTTGGCTAGCTGCAACCGAACATTGTAGTCGTGTTCGGTTCTAGTTCACCGAACACATCCCGAACCAAAAATTTCTAAAACATCTAAAATATGGAAAAATGCAAAAAAATTACACAAAATGCACGCATACATCATTTAGAGGCTCATAGGGTACGATTTCACCATTCATTTACCTAAAAACCCTTGTTTTGATGTTAGAGTTTAATTTGATGTTAGTGTGAGTGTGAGAGAGAGTGTGAGTGTGAGAGAGGGTGTGAGTGTGAGAGAAGATAAGTGAGGATGGTTAAGTTAAGGTCGATAAAGGAGTTGAGTATGGAAAGAAAATTTGATTTTTTAAAAATTATAATTTGTCCTTATTAGTAATTTTACTAAGGGATAAAATGGTTCATTCAAGTTTAAAATATATGTTGAGTATAAAAAAAAAATTGTTGGGTATGACTAAAATTTTCCAATTTAATAACAGTTATACGCATCACAACACAACATATATGAAATCATGACTTTCCTTTTTTCAATGTTCAATTTTTAAAATCTAGTGTTATTGTTGAAGTATAATGGGGTAGTTATTATTATTATTATTATTTTTACCTTGGGGAGGGGAATTTGAACTTCAATCGCTTCCAACCAAGATCTAGGAGACCGAGGAATGAGGTTGTCCCTTCAAATTGCAGCAAGTTGGTCAAGCTTCAAGAGAAGTTGGTGATAGAAATTCATGGGTAGAACTTGTTATTGAAAACCATCTTAAAACTAACTTGCAAGGAAATGGTTCCCAAGAGCTCATATATTATCTTAAGATGTTTTATTTTTCTAATTTGGGATATTTTTATGTACGACATTTCTACAATTCTTCTAACTATTCTAACAGAAGTTTAATTTTGTAATTATTAGACGCAAGAAATTAATTTAAGTATAAATTTAGATAAATTAGAATTCATGTATTAAATTAGGACACGAGTAAAAGTTCAAATACTACAATTTTTTTTTTCTTATAAAAAAACTCTAATGAATTTAACATTCCAATTATCTTAAAACTCTTGGCATTTCCTAGCATTTTCATTGCAATGATTGATCCCTACACTTGGAAATTGGAATGTACATACCCAAATAGGATTCTTGAGAATTCAGTTCAGTCTGTTAAACAATATCATCGTACAGAATGGCTTAAATATCATCTTAAAGAGTATTATTCTCTATTATTAGTAAGAACAAAAATAAATAAATGGAAGAATGCCTTCATTATATACAGCTCAAAGGTAAAATCAGTCTCTTTTCATTTCTTAACGAATGACAACAACTTACTAGCCGTCTTCCCCAATGTATCCAAAAGCACAAACCTGGATTTTAATTTCAATTCCAAGAAGCAAGACACGTTTGGGATTGGGGACACTGACCTTTATACGGCCCAAAAGAACCAGAAAGAATAAGAAACCTTTACATACCTTATCTAGTAATATGATGGCTACCAAAACATATTACAGCTAATATATACAAACTATGATACACAGCTTTGACTTTGTTTCCTGTAGCTCAGCTCACCATTGTGTCCCAGCCGCAACGCGACCAGTGATGCTCATGGGTGATGCTCATGCATGCATGCTCACTATCATTTAAGATCTTCTATATTGCATGACATTATCAAGTGAATGAATTGCCTTTGATTGAGATATCTTTGCCCAGCTTCTGTTTTGAAACCCCCACATCCAAACTAATGCAGTGGTGGATATTGGGTCAGTTCTGGAACCACAGTGGGTGTCACAGTAAATGCCGGCTCAAGAGTATCATTTACACTCTTCTTTGACCTCTTTGGCCTCTTGGGTTTCATAGCTTGTGGATCGGTATTTTGTATGGTGTCATCCAAGTCATAGCTATCAGGTTCGTCCAAGCTTTGAGGATTCTTCGTCCTTGGAGTTGGCTTGTCAGATGCAGGTTTTCTCTGTACACAGATGTTATCATAAGCAGAACTGAAAGGAACAACTACAGAACAAGTAGCCAATACAACTTCTATTTTGCCAGCGGTTAATCCCAAGTGTAAATACAACAATAGAGTCGGGATAAACTCCAGTACCTTTTTGTTATTCGATTTTGCTTTTTCCACATCTGGAGAGTCCTCGTGTCCATTACCCTGAGATGCAGGGTTTGTTAAATCTTCCAAAGAGGCATCACCTTCTGCATCTACCCGTATACCCTTTGTTTGTTTCTTCTTTTGTTTATCCTTAACCTGACAAAAAAAATTATACGGATTAGGATAACCAAATTGTAGAAACAACTTAGAGAGAGAGACAACAAAGAGAAAACCTTAAAATGAGCAGAAATTTGAAAGGAATCAACAGATAACCAACTTAAACTGCACCTGCGGCGGAATTTCTTTTAATTTCTGCTCCAACTGAGCATCATCGAGAAGTAAAGACACAACATCTTCAGGAGCCAACAGATCACCCTGAACATGACCACCCATCATTACTAGCTGCTGGACAGTATTTTTCTGACTTGCTCTTTGCAGAATCTTCTCCTCAACCGTTTCTTTGCAAATTAGTCGGTAAACAGTAACCTACACAATGAGGAATTGAGAAGAATCTAAAATTATCTACTATACTAAGTAGCAAAAATTTCACTTAAGTACTGATTGTATGATAATGTAAGAGAACAAGTAGGATTCCATATAAGCAAGCAAGATATCTCCAAAACACCATAAAAACAAGCGGCTCCACTAAAAGATTGATCAAGACATTTGAAAGCAAGTAGCATTTATCAATTTCCCAAAGGAAACAAAATGGAAGCACTTCGCAAACAGAAAGTCTAGGGTTGGATTCAGCAAACAGATACTCACATCTTTTGTCTGACCCAACCTATGAGCTCTATCCATTGCCTGTAGATCCAGGGTTGGATTCCAATCACTTTCATAAAATATGACGGTGTCAGCAGCTGTTAAGTTAATGCCAAGTCCACCAGCTCTTGTGCTCAGCAAGAACACAAAAATATCACTCCTGCAGGAAAACAATCATCTAACTATGTTAATTGAACTAGTATGTAATCATAAGAGTTAAGGACAGACTCAGCTCTTCAAAATCTTTATATGATAATGAAGTCCCTACCGTTGCTGGAAGTCTCTGACCATGTCTCGGCGATCCATTATGGTGGAAGATCCATCAAGTCTGAGGTATCTATATTTCCTGTAGTTCATGTAGTCCTGCATATATAGAGTTATCAGCACAAGAAGAAAATCCTCAGAGAAGATGGGTAAACGGCACGGATAGAAGGTGTCCTATGATGCTATAAAAGTTTCTTAAATGACTATCTGACTAGCAAATTAACTCAATCAACTAGAGCATGACTAAAATATCATTCCAAGTTTCAGCCTCAGAACATCTTACTTGAGTCGATCAACAGGAAGAGAACAAAAGGGCACTCAATTCTTACTCCAATTAACCAATGTATATTTCTCAAGCCACAAATAAATATTCACACATAAGAACACGCCAAGTATCATATACTGAGTGACATGGTGACAGACACCAATCTTAAATTTATGGTGTAATCAAAATATGGTACAGCTGTGGCTGAAATGGGAACCATATTAATTTGAAAACCCAAGGTGAGCCCATGAAACTAGAGCAACCAAGAAAGTCTAATAAGAAATAAAGGATTCAATACCTCAAGAATATTCAGCATCTTTGTCATTTGTGCAAACAAGAGAACACGGTGATTTTCTGCCCTCAAGCGTTTCAACAATATATCAAGTGTTTGAAGTTTCCCAGAATCCTATACAAAATGTAGATAAGATCATCTTTGACACTTCAATTAAACATAAGTAAGAAAAAATGAAATTAAAAGAAAATGCAGTCAGTAAAGAAAAAAATAAAGAACCCAGAAGAGGAATAAGCAGTCTTACAGTGAGCAATTTTGCTGGGTCAAAGCTTTGCATGGGAGGACAAGACCCAAAAATCTTGTACGTCAACTGAAGAGCAGGATCTGAAACAGGCAGTTCAGAATCAACCTCTTGTATTAAATGATGAGGACTCTGAGGTTTTCTGGGTCCATTATAGTCAGATGTCCGCGCAAATCCAGTAAACAACCTCTTCACCCAAGGGTACTGTTGTTCTTCAATCATTTTGTAAGCAAAGTCTCTGTCTGAGCAATGGGCATTAACCTATGAACATTGTACAAGATTTTGATAAAAGTAAATATTAATCAAATGTTCAGAGATAATGACAATTTTTTCCTTGGAAAATTAAAAAAGTACTAAAATGAAGAAATGGAAACATACTGGGGGAGCTCTAGCTCGTGGGATGAATGTGTATGTTGAATGGAGAAGCCTAGTGTTAGACAGAAGTCTGTCGCGATAAGAGACAACTAGAGCCTCAAATGGAGCATCACCAGGTCCCGTTGCCAATTTCTTTTGAAGAAAGTTATTTGCAGATCTTGAAGGCATCAGCAACATCCGAGTAACAGCTCTCACTTTTCCACTTTCAAGATAACTGCATTCAGAACCATCATCCATGGTTTCCATAAGTGAGTCTACGATTCCATCCAAAAATTGCCGGTCCCATCTCGTAATGGAAAACATTAGTCGCTCCAAAAAAGAACCAGTTGCTAGAAATGCAACCTCCGCAGGGGACAGATCTATCAAATGAGTAAAACCAAAAGTTCCACTTTCAACAGACAGCTCATCTGAGCTATTTTCTTGTGAGAATACTGATCGATGAACATTTTCCGGGGAAAATATGTTAAAATATTTCTGAAAAGATTCTCTGTAGACACCATGCTGAATTGCTGAGCAAAATGTTTCAGAACTCTGGAGAATTTCTCGATAGAAAAGTTTAGGGACCTGAAAATTGGGGTTAAATTATAATCACCAAGTCAGTTACTAGAAACTAACGCACAAACACAAATAATGAAAAAGGACACATGCAAGCACAAAAGTCTGTGCGTGCATACGGCAGCTAGTTCTATTGATTTCTTCAAGTATTTAAATCTACTGAAAGCATTCTTATGGGCTACACAAGCAATTGATGTGCTACCCAGCTTGAGCGTCTCCTCTTGAACTAAAATCAACTATAGCAACCCTGAATATTTAAATAGCCCACTTTGTTAGCTCAGACCATCAACAACATACGAGAAGTAAACATGCAGGTGACCAAATTATTTATAGAATTATGGAATTACCCCTCAAGACTCTCCTTCTCTCCTTTCTTTTTTCCCTGAATATTTAAATAGCCCACTTTGTTAGCTCAAACCATCAACAACATACGAGAAGTAAACATGCAGGTGACCAAATTATTATAGAATTATGGAATTACCCCTCAAGACTCCTTCTCTCCTTTCTTTTTTTTTTCTCAACCTTCCACCACCAGTTACCTCCCTCGCTTTTTCTGTCCTCCCCACTCTCACCCCAAAACCCAACCTACAAACTCTCTCTTTTTCTCCCAACCTCTTTCTGATAAGTGCAAAGACTTCCCCACAAGAAGAAATCAAAGGGCATTGTGTGTTTTCATGTCAACAATACTCATAAAAGCATGGTATTACTTGCCAGTGAGTTTCAATGTTATGTGGAACCCGCCCAATCAAAAGTTTATGACCACAACTCTCACTATTACCTTTGAGGCACACAGAGACTATGCTAAATGCTTTCGATTTGGTTTTGATTCTCAGACTAATGACTAAGGTTCTGAGATTTGTCACTCCTTATGATTAGGGGTCTCCAAGCCTATCATGGTATCAGAGCAAGAGATTGAGTTTGAATCCTTGCAACTACAACAACCAATATTATGTTTAATTCCATACTTTGGGCCCTTTATTAAAGGGCAGAGACCCACATGTGAGGAAGATTATAATATAAAATACTTATTGGCTCACATCCTAATATAATAAACTTTGTGAACAATAGTTAATACATAAAGCTTATCAAGGGGAACATATGATAATAACCCATAAATCAACTAATCCTTATACCAAGTTACCAACCATCTAATCTCATCCTACACTAAGCCTCAGTTTCCCATGTACAATAAACACACCGAAACTCCTAACATAAAACAAATTTGTGCATGTCCACTTAAAGGTCCAACATTTTTGAAGGTTTCATAGAGGAAATAAAATCATAGATCCTAAATTCATGAACAGATGCAATGGATCCAAAATTTGTCCAAAAACTGTGATAATATGATCTAGGCTCTCTCCATGCACCCACCCATCCCCACTTCCCGCACTAGACCAGCAACTTGCAAAATTTAGATAATCCCTTGATAACTTCCACATTAATACCAGCACAATCAATAGGGCACAAAGATGGTGGTCATTCAAGGGGTTCAATACCAAAGATTATGTAGCATACTAGGTACAAGCAATGTAATTATCTCACCTATGAACCACAAGACATAATTATTTATAAGGGAAAAGGGATTTAAGAAAGTACCGAGTATGTTATAGGATTTTGACCTCCTGAGTAATGTACATCGTCCATTTCCCCAAATGGAGGGGGTAGAAGAGAATTTGGAATCTCACCAAAGTACAGATATGTACTTCCCTCACTCCTCTCAAATAACTCGGGATGGTTGCAGACCTACCATTACGCAAACGAAAGAGTTGTTAGGGACAGTAGTTAAAAATAATAATAATAATAATAATAACATAAAACATTGGAAAATTACATCCCACCCTGTAAAAATTAAGCTTTTGAAAGAAGGTCGAATGAAACAAAATTGCAATAGAATAGATTGCGTACCTTTCTTAGCTGAATGACAATATTCATCAAATTCAAAATTTTCTTCTCATTGAGATGCCCACGATTGCTGTCAAACAACTCAGCAAGAGATATCTTGTTCTTGATAGCTTGATAAAAAGCTTGTTGCTGAGAACTCAACTTGCAGTGCACGGTAACCTCAGTTTTTCTTGTCAGCTCAGAAACCACATCTGTTTTAACTCGACGCAGCATGAACGGTTTTAATATTGAATGCTGTAAGGAGAATAACAGAAGTAATAAATCAGAAAGGTTCAAAAAAGGAACCAAATTTCACAGTTTCATAGCACAAGTCAAGACTAAATAAATGTGAGGACACCAGAGAGGTAAAAACAGAAAAGGTCTGGATTTGCTATGAATGTTTTAACCAGAATATATACCTTTTAAGTAGAGTACATTATCCTCATGATTTCATAAACACAAAAGTTTAAATTAGGGCCAATATTGTCAACAAAAAAAAAAAAGGATATTATCCAACCTTTTCCATTAAAATCAGAAGTGTAGACAAGTTTTTCTGGGTAATCTAGCTAAAATGATGCTAGTTTGTCAAGCAACCGCTTCTATAGCAGAAACTGTCAATTGTGGACGGAAAATAATGTGTTATGCAAATATACATGTGACTAGACTAGCATGTGCAATTTGAGTGCCTGTGCAGGAAACATTAACCATATGTGCAGTCACCCAGCACAGGTAACCCTTCAATTGACCTTACCAAGCTTTGTTTATGGCTTCCACAAAAACCAGCAAAAACTAATAAAAGTAGTTCCGTCAAAATCCTAGTCATACTCTGCAGCTACATGTGACTGGCATGTGCCACTTGAGTGCCTGTGCAAGAAACATTACTCATTTCTGCAGTCACCCAGCACAGGTGACCCTTCAATTGACCTTCCCAAGCTTTAGATATGCCTTCCACAGACACCAAAGAAACTATTACATGTAGTTCAGTCAAAATCCTCCTCAACCCCAATCACACCCCACTGCTTTCAAAACCCAGAAAAATTGAACACATGCTTATGAAGCTACAGAGCACCTCCATTCAATAATGCATGGGTGCCATCACTGCACACCAAAGCTACCACATACATTTCAAATCACACCTCGATCTGGAGCAAGGAAGAAGACCTATGACCATAACCACCCATGAAGCCGCTCATCACCACCATTTCAAACCCTATTGTTTCTGGAATTGCAGTGTGGCAACTAGATATATTTTCCTCCATAGGAATTATTCTAGCCAGCACTTTAAAGTGGATTGGACATATTATTTGCATTCACAATTGACAGTTCTTGCTTACAGAAGATATTTAACAAACTAGCATATTTTTAAGCTTATCAAATTAAAAATTGGGTACATTAGACCAGACCCCAAGTGCAAGAGAGTGTAATGATAAAAAATGCAAAAATCTATTACTTAATGCTATTATCAGATTCAGGGTACTAACCAATCTGTTAAGCTGGTGTTCATTCAAAGTCCCGCCATGTTCCGCATGATTTTCAATTCTGGTAATATTTGATTTAAACCAAAAAAAAAACGTTAATATGAATACTTTCTAGTCTGTGGATAGGAATTTCATATCCAAAATGCATACCCTTTTGAAAACCACTCATTGAATTGTTCATGGCTGTCAAATAAGGTTGGCATAATGAAATGTAGTAGGGCCCACAACTCTGCCATATTATTCTGGATAGGTGTACCAGTAAGCAGCAAACGATTTCGACAATTAAAGCTGAGCAGTGTCTTCCACCTTATACTGTCAAATCGAAATATCCAATGAGATATGATGAGAATACACAGAATTTCACGGGCATAAAGTAAATGAACTCACAATCTAATGGGACTTTGCTAATGTTAGCGTCTGTTGGTGGTTGTTTTTAATATAAATTGTAGGGTCTAAGGATCAAGGCTAACAAAACAGTGAACAACTGCATACCTAATTCTGACATAAATTCTATACCTTACACTTACTACACACAAAATATCCACGTTGTGACACCAAGGATACATCATGTCCACCCATGGCAACACTTCTTTGGATGCTTAGACATAATAAACCTTCATTTGCTTAGAAAGAGTGCAAGACAATCAAGGTCTGGAGCATATTTGCCAAGAGTATTACACATGATTATTATTTTCACAACTATTTTGATAAATATTGCTCTTTTGCAAGAAAATATATTCTCAATAAGATAGCCATCATTTTATCTTGTTTTTCTTTTTTATGGTTTCCATGCAAGTATAATACAATGTAGGGCATTTTATATGGAAATCCCTCATTTTTATGAAATGTTGGGAATGGGCCTCAGTTTTCCAAAATGACGGCTCTGGTATATCCATGAACAAAATACTCAGTGCAATATCCGTGAGTTGTATAGTTTCTTAAATTTGTTTCTTTTACAATACTTGGAATCACTTCATACAATCCAATTTTACTACAAGCAAAGCCTTGTTAATGAAGCTAGTTGTTCATGTTGTTGATTTTTAAGAGGAAAGTTCATGTTCAAGCTCACCGAGTAACTACTAACTACATAGAGGTAATGAAGACCAAGGAATACGAGCATGTCTAAAAGCCTTAATAAACCCATCAAGGAAGATTTTAGTACAAACCTATTAGCACTTTTGATTGCTTGGGCTTCATCTAATACCATATATTGCCATTTCACACGCCGAAAATACTTCTCATCAGCCACTAGCAGCTGGTAGCTGGTAATGAGAATGTGAAACCCAGCATCCCTGGCAAGAAATAAAAGACATCATTTTATATATTTACAGAAAATAAGGCATGGCATTACTCAAGTGGATAACTAGCATGCTGTAAAATTATATAAAATTCAACAAGATTGAAAGAAAGAAAGTGCTTTCGAAGGGGTGAAGTATTCTTAAATTGTGGACATGGCAGTCTGCATTTCCCTTTTACTCTTTACTTCATTTTGTTGTTTCTTTTAATTTCAATCAACTTGTATACTTCCTGTGTATTTGGGTTGCACCCAATGGTGCTTTTTCAATAAATTTTACTTGATGAAGAAATAAAAAGAAGAAAAGAAGACAGAATATATTTTACCTCCGTTACTTGCAAACAGAAAAAAACAAAAAAACAAAAAAACAAAAAAGAGAAGAGTATCAAGAGACCCAATCAAAATGATAACAGGGACTTGATTTGGAGGAGTCCCTTTAGATATGATATGTGGTGCACCATACATGCACAAAGAATCTAATCAATATGCACTTATTATTATATAATTTATTTTTGGACTCAAACAAGTATAATTTATAATTGTATAATCTATATATTGTGCTCCAACATACAATTTGCTACCTTGGTTGTCCAAAATCTCACTCTATTTAGAGATTATTCCTTTTCTGTAATCTTGTCCAATTGGGGGGCTGTTGTGTATGAGGGAGATTATTTCCTAATCCTTTGTATGTCTGGGTCTTTTCTTCTTTTAGAGCTTGTAGGATAATGTAAATCTTGTCCACTGCATTGTATCATGTACCGCTATATTTTGTTTTAATGAAAGTCTGTTTCTTATTCTTTAAAAAAAAAAAAAAAAAATCTCAAACAAATCAATTGAAAAGAAAATCTCCTTCTTTTTTTCTGTGTAAAACATACTAACGCAACAATTTGAGGAACAAACCATATTGCCGTAAATTTCTTTATAGGGTGAGTCATGCGACTAACATAGAAGTTCATATTTCCATAGCTACAATATAAACGTTAACAAGTTTCTTTACAGAATTAATGAAACAAGACACCATCCAGGGTAGGGTCAAGGGTAAGGCCACTTGGGTGTCTCCTAAGGCCCCCCCTTAAGCCAAAGCGCACTGTGCAAAAAATAAATTTCTAGTGTCCAACAAATAATTAAATATTTACTGCCTATTTTAAAAAGCAAAACTTTGCATTGTCCTAAAACTTTCTAGTTGAAATTTAGTTACACTATCTCCAATAAACTTTATCTCTTCCTCAAAATTTCATTAATGTAGGCTGTATGAAGTCTTGTTAGCCTATTTTTAGAGATGATTTCCAGGACATTTGATTGAGCTGATTTAGCTGATTTCTAGGGCTAATTTCAAGGAACTTTCGTACACCTTTTTTATGTATGGAGGCTATATAAGCCTATGTATTCCTATCTACTCAACCAATGAAATACAATGACCCTCTACTCTCTTGCTGATTCTTTGCAACATCATTCACAGTTGAGATTAACCAAAAAAAATGTGTTATTTGAAGGGCTATAGAAGTACTGATACAACAAAAAGGAATATGTTCTAAACCTTATCTCACTATAATTACAACCAATTTATAAGTTCTATTGTTTTCCTTTGTTTTCTTTTTATTGGCTATTCTTTGAAATCTATATTGCTCTTATTTTCTCAGTATTTTTCTTATTGCAAAATGATTTTTCACTGGTAAATATGTCTGAGAAACTTAATAAAGCAAGTATATAACTCCTGGTTTTTTTTTTTTTATTTAACACTGATAAAGATTTCCATCTAAGGCTCAGATTGTGTCGAGCCAGCTCAGAGACTATTCTGAATTCTTAAGCACTACAATATGTGCAAATCCAGCAAATTATCACCATTTTTCTTGTTCTTGAAAATGTTAAATATCAGCAAGGGCATAGAAAATTACCTACGGTAAAGTTTCTTAGGGTTGATCTTTTTCCTAAGTACTGCACGTTCTTGAAGGCCACCCCAATATGGAAGTGTATTTAAGTCAGGGCAGAAACGACTAATTTCATCAGCCCAGTTGTTCAAGACAGAAGCAGGAGCAACAACCAGAAAAGGCCCCCATATATTTTTCTCCTGAATGGGACAACCAATCAAAGTTACTACAAAGAGAATCAATATGCATAAAACACCACGTCGAACAATTACCTCAGCCAAATGAGCCAAAAAGGCCATGGCCTGGATGGTCTTTCCTAGGCCCATCTCATCAGCAAGGATGCCATTTAAACCCTGATAGACAACAAGGAAAACCTTCTTAATAATCAATCAAGATAAGATCAATCCAGGAGAGCTGAATTGTGTGTGTGCAATGTCAATATGTATCCATTTGGCTACAGACCAACAACCTGCTCATAACAATTAACCAGCCACTGTAGGCCTTTTAGCTGATATCCTTTGAGGGAACCTTTAAACAAATCCGGTGTCTGAACAGTTGATGTTACAGGCATGGTGGAACTGCAAATATAATAGCAGAAACTATATCAATTTGACTGAACAAGCTTGGCCTTCAATTTCCTGATACGACCCAGAAAAAGAAAGATTTAAAACAATAAAGGAATGAGTGACTGACGGGTTATGTAGATCTATGTTACTAGCTCCAGCAACCTCCTCTGCTGCCTCAGGCTCAGCAGCTTCACGCAGCCTCAAACACTCATTATCGAATGCACTAGTTAACTTTTTCTGCTTTGAAACTGCATCTTGAGCAGCTTTAAGAGCCTCCTTCTTCAGTTCAGCCTCTTCAGGATCTTCTTCATCAACAGTCTCAACATCTGAAGAGCTCGGAGATACTTCTTGGTCATTTTGGTTTTCATCTGCCACAGGCAGATCTTCAGTTGGCTGTGAACTTGACTTGTTCTGCATAAAGTGACTGTAGAGTTCAGTTTGTTGTATAAGAAAATTGAGCCTTTGCTGCTGTCTCTTTGCTTCTCGAAGCTCCTGTTCACGCCTCAAAGCTTCAGCAGCTTCTCTCTCTTCTTTTTTCCTCACTTCTGCCTGCAAAAGTTTCAACATTTAAAACAAAAGGTTGAGTTTTTATCAAAATTTTAAAAAAAAGCACAGAACATGAACTTGAAACAAATTTCTCTTTAAGAATGACTCTCAAGATTCTAATGCAGCCAAACTTCCAAACAATACAAGAATACCAGGCTATTCTAATGAAAATAGAAGCGTAGCCAATTCCTAAAAATAAATAAATAAATAAATATAGACAAAGAAAACTCCAGAGGAATAATTTGACAGAAAATTTACAGAACTTATATATATTTCAGGTCCACTACACATCATTAAATGACCAAATTTAAGCCCAATAAGATAAAAGGGACAAAGGAAACAAAAGCATGCATCTTTAGATGTTCATACATATACTTGGTGTATTCAATGCACTTCACAGAGGAGAAAGGAAGGATACCATCTCTTTATCTATTCTCTTCCAAAGCAGTAGCATGTCTCTGGCTAGTTTCCTTGTGCGAATTGCAGCACCCCTCATCAATTTAAGTGATCTACTCACCTTCATTTTAACCTATAAAAGATAATTCATAGCTTCAGTATATAGTACTACAACTGCCAGATGAAAAAATCAATCACCAAGTTTGAGCAACAAAAATCCACATCTCACATGCAGAACCGAGGGTTAAAAAAAAGGTAGAAGGCTACATTGGCCATAGACATCATAAGTACCTCTCTTTGACAGTTCTCTGAGACCCTCTTGGCATCAATTACTTGCTTCCGGTGAAAAGTTGTAAACATCCTATGATGCTTTGGTATGTCTCTTCTTACAATGTTTACCCAAACTTTTCCAATCTTTTCCATTTCCTCCTTTTCAATCACGGATGGGTCTCTCTTCACCTTTTGCTTCTTGGGTAGGCTTCGTTCAATGATCTGGAAAGCAATACTCAGTGAAAAACTGTCCCCAAATACCAAATAAAATGGAAAACACACCGGCACTACATGCCACCAACCCAAAAAGAGGGAAAAAAAAAAACCATTACAGTCATCAAGCAATCATAAGTGAAAGAACACAAACCTCATATGTGTCTCCTTTCTCCAAAACTTTCACATAGTAGACCTGTAAGACACCACCCTCAGACAAAATAGATCTCTTTATATTTCCAGCTGCCCCCTCTGGGATTGAGGAATTCACTCCAATATCAGAGACTTTGAGGCTGAACTTCTGAGTTGAGTTAGAAGTGGACAAGGCCTTCAATCTTGCCTGAAGAGATTCATACTGGGGCTGGAGCTCCCCCATCCCTGCCCGGTTTTTAGGACCCAACCTTTTGTCACTAGCCATCATTTCTGCTAAGGATCCCAAATCCAATGTACCTTTCAAGTAGACTTCCTCCACCCGAATATCGGAAAAGCTCGGCAAGTGCAAAGATGTCACTAGCTTATCATATATTGGGGGAATCTTGTACGTGATACCATCTCCAATATCCAGATAAGGAGGTTCATATATTATCCTGCATGACATACATGGATGAAAATATACTAATTAGATAGTTTAATGTAATTAACACATATGTGCTTCGCAATTGAGAATAAACCATGCTCAAAAGAAAACCAGAAGGAGAAGGCAAACCTATCAACGCCACTTTGTGGTGAAAAATCTGCATCATGGTGGTTCCCTGGTTTTTGAGGAATAGTATCATTGAGCCACTCAGATGAGGTTTCCATTTCATATAATCCTCCTCGGTGCTCATTCCCCAGTTTCCTAGATTTTAAACCCTTATTACTCTTTGGGACTGGAATCCCCATCTGGGAAGGTGCAGGACTTGACGAGGAGTCCTTGAACCTCCTTTTGTACTTCTGAATGTGTTCTCCAAGCATTGATCGATACCTTTCCTCTGTAATGTGTGTCCCGTAATAACTGTCCTCGTCCTCGTAGTCACTATTTTGAGACCGCCTTCTTTTCTTCACTGAATTCAATTCCCTGTCAGACGTCAGTCCATTACCAATGCCTCCACCACCTACACATGCAGCCAGCCAGAAAGCACAACAATGCACGTATATAAGTCCACAGCTCTCCAGCCCAAGTTTTTCAACCCCAACAACTATATCTACATGTATAACATTAAACATAGACAAACTATAATATGTAAAATATAAGTGCATTTGCAAGAAAAATTATCAAATTGGTCACATAAGCTTGAGTCCCACAATTAAGACAAATTGCCTACCTTGGCTCCCTCTGCTCTCATCCTGACTACTATTGCCATAATAATCAAAATCATCATCTGGTTGTGGAATTTGAAAGTTCATCAAAGGCTACAATACAACAAAAAATGTAAAAAAATAAAATAAAAAATATCGGAATAAAATCCTCAATGAGCAACAAAAAAAAAACAGTAACTTCAGCAAAAGTCAACATTCCCTACTCCAAAAAGTGAGATATAAACATGAAGCTCATAATTTGCCAAAATCAAAGGGAACACCAAAAAGGGTCGTGAAAGAAGGCAATAATTTGAGAAAACAAAGAGAACCCAAATCTCAAAAACCATGTCACTATTGACAAACCTCAAGATTAAAGAGGTTGGAGTAGGAGAGAGAATCCTTGGATTGCCTCCTGTGGTCCATGTGCTTTTGTAAGGCCGAACAGACTGTGAAGCTCTAATAACCCTAGGAGTCCATGAAACTCTGGTTCTCCAAAGCGCATGGAGAATTGGGCGACCCAGAAAGCGAAAAAGAGAAAGAAGACGAAGCGAATGAGAAATTAGCCCTAACCCTAGAGAAGATGTTGTAGTGATGATGAGCGGCTGCGTAGGATAAGCCAGGTAGAAAGAGAAAGAGAAAGAGAAGGTCTCGTAGTAGTCACAGACGGTGCAGGAAGCATCGGGAGGTGCTAACCTGAGCTGGGCGGGTGTCATTTGTTAACGTGCGCACCCCCCCTCTGGGGGAAATTTTTTTTTTTTTTCTCAAAAATTTTATTGTTGTGTTGGTGTGTTTGGGGTCACACACAGCAGAGGGATGAAATTTTTGCCGTCCATGGATTAATCGGTGTTTTGAACTTTTGGAAGGGGGTGTTCGAGGGTTTAGGATAGTCTAAGGTTGGTGTAGGATAGGAGATTTGTCTGAAACCACGTGGCAAATTTGTGTTGGATTATAACTTTTGGAAGCTTGGTCATGGTCCGGGAAGGTTTTATTTGGTTGGTTCAAATTTCAGTTTATTATTGCTTGGTTCCAATTTCGGGTATTTGTGGACATTGGACATTGGGGTGAAAAATCAACCTTGACTTTGGAGGAGAAAATTTGAAAAAGGGTAAATTACTTTTTTTTATTTTTTTATTTGGCCCAAGATCATATTTGGTATGGGTGGTTTCAATTTTTTAATTTGATCATTGTGTTTTATGTTGTTTACAATCTTAAAACATTTTTAACAAAATCTCGATCTTCAATTTAGGGATAAATTATCCATTTACTTTAAAGAGAAATATTACCGGGGGATTGAAGGACCATCTTATAGTCTCTCTAAAATTATTTTCAACTTTTTATTTTTTATTTATAGTTATATTTAATGTTAAATAAATGATGACTCACAAAAATTTTAGGATTTGAACTTTAAGTATGGGATTTTTTTGAATTCTTATTTGAAAATCAAATTCAATACTACATATATGATTTTCAATCATTCTTAAATAAAACTCACGAGTCTAAACATGTTATTAGTTTCAATTCGAGAAAAAATTTCATACTTGGTGTATAATGTCCTAAGATTGCAAAAACATAAAACATAATGATCAGATTAAGAAAAATGAAATTACAAGAATCAAATATGTTTACGGACCAAAACACAAAGACCAAAAATGTAGTTTACCTTTGTAAAGATAGAATTTATTTATTTGAAAATCAAATTCAATACTACATATATGATTTTCAATCATTCTTGAATAAAACTCACGAGTCTAAACATGTTATTAGTTTCAATTCGAGAGAAAATTTCATACTTGGTGTATAATGTCCTAAGATTGCAAAAACATAAAAAATAATGATCAGATTAAAAAAAATGAAATTACGAGAACCAAATATGTTTACGGACCAAAACACAGACAAAAAATGTAGTTTACCTTTGTAAAGATAGAATTTAAAGTTAAAGTTTGCATAATTTCTTATATGTGGTGGTGGTGGTGGTGGTGGTGCTGATGATGGTGGTGGTAGAGTCAATGATGATAATGGTAGTGAAACGCTATTGGTAGTAGCAATGGGTGTAATGGCAGTGGTGGTAATGGTGGTAGAAGTGGCAATGGCAACAACCACATAGTCAGGAATATGAAGGAAACAGTCGACGCATGCTTTTGCATTTGTATGCCCAATTTGGTAATTAATCTGAAGATAGAAAACCAAAATGATTCCAAACTTCACTTCAATAGTCTTGTAAGTTGTATCCACGTTGCCCCAACTCCAAACTCGTTGTTTGTTAACTAAGCAGGGCATTCCAAACTAATGGTGGTATTGGTAGGATGGTAAAGTGGTGAAGTGATGGTGGTGGTTATGGTTTCTTGGAAAAATAATAATAATAATAATTTTGGTCCTTTTGTTTTATCTCGAACATAAATTTGGTTCATGTGATTTCAAAACTTCTCATTTGGTTATTGTATTTTATATTGTTTGTAATTTAATGACATTTTATAACATGAAATTCTTTTTAAAATTAAATTAATAAACTCACGAATTTTACTTAAAAATGAAAAATATCATGTATGTAACCTTCAATTTGATTTCTAAACAAAATTTGAAATTTTGAGTTTGTTAAAATTGTCCTCATACATATAACACTTGGACCAAATGTGGAGTTTTGAAACCACAAGGGTCAAATATGTTTTTAGAGTAAACCACAAGGGCTAAAAATGTTTTTTATTATTAAATCTCATTTTTTCTCTAACACTTATTTAAGTAAATTGTGCAGTTCTCGCCAACCTCACCCATTTAAAATAAGTTTAATCATGCTTCGTGACATGCCTGAGTCGACCAATTTAATAATTAGATAGGCTCAGCCCAGCCCAAAAATATCAAACCTTGAGCCTGTTTCGACCTACAACCCGAGTTATTCAGACCTCTTTAATAACAATTTAACTTTTTATTGAACATAATGTTTGAGACAGTGGGGTTCGGGTTGGCCTAACCCATCACGGGCTTAGGTTGCTTTGACCAATGGCGGGCTTAAGTAAAATCAAGTTGGGCCAAGTTTAACCAAGTTGAGTTGGTATTGATGCGAGTCAATCTTGCTCATTATACACCTTATTCTCGAGTTATTTTTCACTTTTGATTTAAGAATTTCCTTGGTATGAATCCAAATATAGAAATTAGAATGTGTTTTTTCTTAAATCTCCAGTTTTTCTTAAATACCAAGTGTAATCTCATCCAAACACACCAAATGTCAGTCTTATATCTGGTACCCTAGCATCTTTGTTTAATATGAGACCAAACTAACCAGGGAAAAGTCAACAAAATCGTACAATAAGACCTGGCCAAAAGAAAAAAAAGGTTACAACCGAGGGAAGATGTTCAAGGTCTCACATCTCGATGCTGCAGACGACTTTTCCAAATGGCTTTAGCCATGTATTGTACCCATGCTACTCTGTAGGGCAAGGCGCTGAGTTAAAGTCTGAAAAATTATACGTGCTGGCCTCTAGTTTTACTCCTCCATTTGTTGTCTCTGTCCTTTTTTCTTATCGGATGTTTCATTTTTATTCTTCTTTTGTCTTTGTTGCAAACTTGTGTTGCAAGAAAATAATATGTAAGGATGGGTAGCAATAACTACATTATAGAGGGTAGTTGGCCATGGGTGGAGTTGTTCATTACTATTAGGATGGCTTATTCCACGACTTGCATACTCTCTCAAAAAAAAAATAATAATAATAATATATTATAGGGGTGATTATATATATAAAAAAATGATTTTTCTCTCGTGCGAAGAGAAAAAACAAAGAGAACGCGAATAACGCATTGAGGTGTGGGCCCCTCCTACACTTCTCTCTTTCCGCACTTACTCCGTGTTCTCCTTTTGCAGAAGAAAAGCTTTTATAAGGAAATACAATTCCCACTTTTCTTTAAGTTCCTTACACTTTTATTTTCTGGTCCATTAATTTTGAGTTACTTTTCACTTTAGTCTGGGTAATTAAAAAAATTTCCATCAAATTTGTGTTATTCACTTTAATTTACAAGACCAAATTCTTATTCTCATGAATTTTTTTTTACGGGTTGTAGACTTAGTGCTCCATACTAACATTAGTATACATATTTTGTTCATTTCGTCTAGGATTCCATGCTAAAACCGAATCACAATGTCATTTCTACCTCATCAAACGACTTAAACCATTAAAAAATTATGAAATTAATAATTTGAACTTGATCGCAAACTAAAGTAAATTACATAAATTTGATTAAAAATTTTTAAGTCACAAGGACTAAAGCAGAAAATAACTCAAATCACATATACAAAAATGTATTTACTTAAAGTTTTAAATAGTACTCATATCATATATTCTTATCAAATATATATATAGGTGATTTAAACTAGAGATCGATCTCATCCAACAAAATGAAGATAATTTGTAAAGGTAATTACATACATGGTCTACTTATTGTTGGCTACGTTTCGTTTTGGTCCACAAATTTTTATAAGTACCATATTGGTTTATAAATTGTCTGAAGTGTTCCATATTTTTCTAAACTAGGCAAAATCAAACAATTTTACTTCTCGGTTTTGTACTAATGAATTGATTTTGAGGGATAAAATTGTTTATTTTAGACTAAAATGAAACACATTAGACAATTAGTAGACCAATATAAAACTGAAAAAAAGATTGTGGAACAAAACTAGACGTAATAAATATTAAATAGACCATCTCTGTAATTTCCTCCAAATGATATTATAACCAATAAATAATAAATGTGTTACAATTTATTTATATCCTTTACCCACATCAAATCATGATCATCTAAAGATAGTAAGTCAATGAAATGTTGTTTGGCTGATGATGGAGTCAGTGGGTCACAAGTACTAAAAACCAATGTGCTATGCATTAACTAATTGAAGAAAGTTCAAAAACTGAGAGCTCATTCTGAATTCAATATTTGCAATTTTTATGAGGTGGAAATAATTTCTTCAACTACTACGTACTTAATCTATAAGATTAAGATACCAAAGTGGTTCACAATGTGATATCCTAGCTTGATGCCTAAGAAATATAAAAAATTAAACACCCCACGACTTGGCCCTTGTACAAGTCAAGTTTGATCGTTTCAATTATTAAAGACTTTTGCAAATATAATAAAGTTGGTCGTGCCTTTAGGCTTTGTCAGAGAGCAAACACGTGAAGTGCATTTGTCCCCCTCAGATTTTGTAATCACAGCGTTTGAAGTGAGACATGGCAATTAAAGAGAAATATTTTGCTTGTCACCTGTGAGTATTATCACTATGTTAAGTAGTTGACACATGTCATTTGAAGGACATGTGTCACTTTAAGGAATACATATCAATCATCTTATATGATGGTAATGCTTATCATCATCTTTTTATGTGGTGAGCAAAATAGCACTCACAATCAAATTAGACATGATAATGAATCACCTGTGATTTTAAGTATTTTATGTCAAGCTTTTACCTTTACACACGTCGAGTATTTTCAATCCTTAGGGCCCATACCTCAAAATTTTAGATTCATTAAGCATTCTTTTTTGGAAACTAATTAGTAATTATCTTATTTTCATCAATAATTTTTGTAGATAAGCTTTTTTCGTAACTACTATCACCACTAACTCTAATACTCTATCATCGTCACCACCACCAGAATAACCATTACCATTTAAATTTCATCGCATTTAATAGGTTAGTCAAACAATAAATTTTACAAATTCTGCACTTCTAAATTTCCTCATTTTAAAATTTCTTGGTATTTTCAATTTTAAAATAAAGTTGGTAAATGTCTTAGACAGTTCCGTAATCTCCAACTTCCAACTCTTGTTTCATTACCATTTAATTTCTCCTAACTTTATTCTTCTTTATTTTTACTTCCATAAATATTATCAAAGAAAATAAATGAGTAAAAATGGGAAGGTATGTGGGAGCTTTCTCCAATATTTTATTTTTGAAAAAAGGAAAATAAAAAGATTTGTTTCCTTATAAAGGAGGTCAAGAATTCCAAAACAAAAGCCTTTAATCAAGGCAAGGCAACCACAGATAATTATTTTTCGGTCTCTTCCAATTGTATAGTCACTAGTTTGTTTATAAAATTTTAGTTTTTGCTTTCAAAAAGCCAAAAAGAAGCTTATAGTCTTGGAAATAAATCAAGAGAAAAGGTTTCTTTCCAAAAATTATAAAATTGCTATACTTTTTAATAATATTTAGACCAAAGAAAAACTTTTCAATATAATGGCAATGCTGTAATTAATTGAGTCTTCGAGCGTATGTGTAAACCTTCCATTGTATATATAGATCTATTTTCTCATAAGCCACACCATCGAAAGAAGGCCAACAAAACAAGTTCTTCCCCCTTTCCTTCTAGAAGAAACAATGTCAGGATATCCATACCAACCTCCCGGCTACGGCTACGGCAGCGCGCCGCCACCAGGCAAGCCCTACGCCGCGCCGGCTTACGGTGCGCCGCCTCCAGGCCAACCACAGCACCAGCAGCAACACCAGCACCAAGCGCAGCCCTACGGCGCGGCACCCTCAGCCCAGCCCTACAGCGCGGCACCCTCAGCGCCACCTCACCAGCCTTCTCATGGTGGTGGCGGCGGCGCTTACCCGGCTCCTTCTTACGCGAGCCCGTTCGCTGCTCTGATGCCGTCGGTGTTCCCTCCCGGCACGGACCCGAACGTCGTGGCTTGTTTTCAACTGGCGGATCAGGACGGCAGCGGCTTCATCGACGACAAGGAGTTGCAGAGAGCGCTGTCCTCGTACAATCAGAGCTTCAGCTTGAGGACCGTCCATCTGCTTATGTACCTCTTCACCAACACCAACACCAGGAAGATCGGTAACTCTCTCTCTCTCTCTCTCTCTCTGTGTAAAATTTGTGTATCATACCAAAACGGTAGCGTTTAAGCGGTGTTGTTCGGAGTCTGTGATCGGACGCGCTGCATGCGGTGAAATGTCCATCATGCCCTTCATGTTTGCTCTTTGTTTGACCTCGTCATATTGTCCTTGAATGGTATTGCACGTCGAATTGGGAAATTAGTCATTGCCAGTAATCTAGATTTAGAGTCTGAACTGAATCATATCAAAACGGTAGCGTTTTACGGTTTTAGGATTTAGCGGTGTTGCTCAGAGTCAGAGTCAGCGATCGGATGCTGAGTCACGGTGGCATGCAGGGAAATGTCTGTAATGCCCTTCATCTATTGCTTTTAGCATCATTGTATTGTCCGAAAATGGCATTTTATTATTGCACGTGTTCGCGTTCTGTATCGGTGGAGCTGCATGTGGCCTGAGATTGGAACCTTTGGAAGAAAAAGAACGAAGGCCATAGCGGATTAGATTGTAGACGCCGGGGCCCACAGTTTTAAGTTATCTCGTGCGCCCGTGGGCCTTTGGATATGTCTGGAATCACGCGTTTTGCATTAGTGGGACCATCTTTCGTTCTCAGAATCTCTCTGTTTTTTTTTTCCTTAATTTTAGACTATTCATTTATTACATTGGTTTGTACACTTTAAGTAATTGTTTATTGATTTATTGGGGGCAACTTGTTGTGACAACAGGGCCGAAGGAATTCACTGCAGTGTTTTACAGCCTTCAGAGTTGGAGGGTAATCCCCAGAATTATATTCTTTGTTTTTGTTTTGCTCTGTAATTTGTAAATTGTGATATTCATGTTGTGTATTACTATTTGGTGAATGAATCAGGGAATATTCGAGAGGTTCGACAGGGACAGAAGTGGGAAAATCGATGCAAATGAGTTGAGGGATGCACTGCTGAGCCTGGGATTTGCTGTGTCACCTGTGGTTTTGGATTTGCTGGTGTCCAAATTCGACAAGACTGGAGGTCATGTGAAGGCCATTGAATATGACAATTTCATCGAGTACATTCCCTTTCCCTCCTTTCCTGATTAAATTCTTGTGAACAGTGATTTAGATAGTTATTGCAATTTATTATTCTATTCTTTGGTTGCTTCTGAATCTCTGATATTCTTTGTTTTGGTGTATTGCAGGTGCTGCTTAACTGTTAAGGTGAGTTTACTTTTTGACTAAATCTTATTCACTGCTTTTGTGCATTCAATTTATAGCTTTAATTTGGGAAATTTCTACTTTTTCATTTGGCTTTATATTTCACTACTACTTCTAAGATTGAGCGTTGTTTATCTGTTAGCATCAGTGCAATTGTTCTGATTTGGGCTTTACTTTTTTATGGTTGAATATTAAGAACTTAAATTTATTGTTGCAGGTAGTTCACAATCAATTTAAAATGATAATAGTCCTTCATTTCTTTGCTTAATTTTCAACTGTGATATCGTTAAAAATAGTTTTTTTAAGTAAATGATTTTGTAGTATCATTGTTCGGGTCATTTAGACGTGTTAGAGAACTTTCAGATAATGAAAATTGTTTTTGGTAGCGTGTTATAGCAAAACTTTTTAGTGTATTTTGGAGAAACACCTGGAATGTGTAGTTGTCTCAGAAAGTGCTTCTAAGTGCATTTACATGAAGATCTTGGATTTTTTATGTAAAAAAAATAAAATTAGTGCTTCCTATTTTATGTAAGCAATTATAAACATACTCTAAATGCTGTAGTTTTAAGTTTTTAACAATATTCCTGGCCAAAAAAAAAAAAAAACTTATAAAACAGATTCTTTCATTCATTACCACTAGTTACCATAGATAGAAAGAAAACTATCATGAAGTTGGATTGTGAAATTTATATTGTTTAATGGATGAAGTTGACGGGTCACAGCAGGTTAACCAATAAACTCTTGATAATTTTTTATGTTTTGCAGGGATTGACTGAAAAGTTCAAGGAGAAGGACAAAGCGTACACCGGCACTGCAACTTTCAGTTATGACGAGTTCATGCTGACTGTCCTGCCTTTCCTTATTGCATAGGGTGTTAAAAGGTTTTCTGAATTATGGGTTTAGACTGTAATGTAATATCTAGATCTTTTTCTGTTTCCTAGTGGAGTGGTCTAACTGTATTTGCTCACCAGCTTTGATATAATAATGCCTTTTAGAATCGGGTTTAACCATGTTTTGTGCAAATTTGCTTAAAGTTTTTTCATTTGATGCATTTCACTTGATCAGGCACTTCCCGTATAATCTAGTAATTTCACAATCTCATTCATTCACCTCATGCATCACTTCCGTCTTAAATGTGACGGCATTGACATCACGAAAATCTGTTGATTACCTTCTCATCTGTTATGTGAAGATACAAAAGTATGTGTTGTTATGTCCGTGCATACAACATATGACTTTAATATGTTTTGGACTATTGTTATGCCCATGGTGACTGGTAGAGCAATAAACAAAAGTATTTTAGGACTTGGAGCTTAGAAATGCATAAATAAGAAGAATGTGCATTTGAATTTAAGGTAAATTGTTTCAGAGTGGGATAAGCAGTTTTTGTACTCATGTAGCGAGATTAGGATCAAATTAGCAATAAGGACTAAGGAGAGTCAAAATCCATTTGCAACTTGGTTTAATAGTTGATGACTATTTACAAAGTGGGATTCTAACAATATAGGTTAAAAAGAAAGAGTCAAAAGTTTGGTAATCAAGATTCGTAGGATGTGTTTCTTTGTTGACTATAGAGAATACAGAGCGGTATGTCACTAAACAGGCGGAGGTGCTAACCTCAAGTTTTGGAGGCAATTTGCATTCAACTGAATTGTGATACTAACTGCTAAATTTGGCGCCAATTTTCCCAAAGGGGCTTTTAATTAAACCACTAGCAATTTGCTTAAGCTTCTTAATTTTTTTTTTTGTTTGGGAAATTATCTCTTTGTCCCTTTAACTATTTTCATTCCACCATCAGTTTTTTCATTATAGATATTTTTTCAAATAAAAAAAATATATTTCACTCCACCATCAATTAACACTCACATGTGCTAAGAATGGGAGTCTCTACAAACGGAGTCGTCCATGGTACATGTCTCTATCCATATAGGCGTCCAATATGACCAAAAAAAAAANAAAAAAAAAAAAAACATTGATCAATTCTTGTGTGCCAAAAAGATATTAAGGGTTTGAGGTAAACCCGATAAAATAATGACGCAAAACACACCTTAATTGTGGCTAATAGTCATCTACCACATTATTTTAAAGTGATGTTCATCTTAATCTTTGTTGCATAGTAGTTTTAATACCATCAGTTACGATTATCAACTTTTTCTGATTCCCATTTTATTTAGAAGGAAGATGCTTGTGTCTTAAGGTACCTTCTCCATGATGGATGAAAGCACAACTTGTAGGGTCATAGCTCCACCTGCAAATTCCAAAGTTACGGCCAAAAGAGATGATGGTTGAGCTACTCAGCTATCTTCCTGTTAATTCCATCTCTATGGTTATCTTCATTAATAAGAACACATAACAAGTGGGAAATAGTTAAGAAACTTGAATGATAGAAAAAGAGATGGAGACATACAAACCAGTAGAGAGAGTAATCTTACAATGTGCATTTATGTTCCCAATAAAACAACACAAGGAAATTGTTTATTTTTCTTCATAATGTCAAATGCATTTTTAAGGGGTCATATAAAGATTGAAATTGTGGGCAAGTAATTTATAATTTTTTATAGGATATGTCTCGTGAACGGGAACCAATGAAATATAGGATGGATTCCAACATGTGCTTCCAAAGCAGAACCTTCAGTCTCCCTTGCAGTGTATAACAATTCCCTCTTTAATTTATATATATATAGAGCCTAAGTAGAACCTTCAGTCTCCCTTGGAGTGTATAACAGCACTGCTCTTCCATCCAATTGCTGAGTTGGCCTTGCATTTGCCTCAAATCCCTGAATAGGACAAACAAAAATCAGATTTCAACAGCGGGGGTTTGCATCTAATATGCTTTCAAAACTTCAAAAGCAATGAAATCAAGATAGTTGTCACAAGAAAAATGTGCAGACAATGTTGGGAGAGCATAGTGGTCAGACAATCGACATTCATCGAATCAAATTGTAGTAGTTTGGGAAATTATCTTAAACATTCCAAGAGAAAACTAGACATGGCAAAGGAGAGAAGACGAGATCAAACGCATCAAGTTTGTCATCATTAGATATGAAGATGACATATATTTTTGTTGTAATCTTCCGATTAAGAAGCAAGTCACAAGGCTGTGGATCAAATAACTAGTCCCACTCCCACATCTGATAAGTGATCGTTTTTATATTGAAAATTTTAGTGGGATATTGAGTTAAAACCACACTTAAGTACAAAAAGGTGGTAATAATTTAGGAAGACAATATCGTGTAAGGTGAATGGACCCACAACAGGTGGTATCTGAGCCAATGTTTCGACTGAGTTGGCTCTGGATTTAAGGAGTGACTATTCTGAAAAAGTATGCTATGATGCTATGCCAAATATGTGCCTGGTGAGATGTCTTTGAATTTGCACCAAGATACTTGGAAATAAGTAAGTTATCCCAATTTAAAAGTGCTTACATCATGAACATTATCCCTTAGTGCATGTACTTGCTCCCTTGAAACTGTCCTCACCTATAAAAGACAAGTAATATGTTGGTCAGCACATCTCTGGTGTACATAAAAACTAAGAGATTGATTTACCCAAAAAAAAAAAAANACAAAAAAAAAAAAAAAAAAAACAGAGAGGTAGAAGAACCAATATGGTTGCATAATGGTTAAGGAGATCAGATCTTCAGTGAAAGACCTTTTTGATTATTGTCCAAACTACACCCTCAGTGCACGGAGGAACTGTAAGAGAACCGATATATCTGTAATACTTTCTGCTTCCAAACTTAATATCTCCTGGATTAACAATCCCTATATCAACCTCTTCTCTTCCAACTGATTTTATGTGGTGGAACAGCTGCCAGAAGGGATTAACAAAGGAAAAGAAAATAAAGTAAATAAACACGGAAACAATTTAGCTGGCAGGATATATACGACCACACAATGGTTGAGCCATAATGTCAAAAGTATAGCTCCTCATTTTGCATTTCAAGTGAAAAATGGAAATTGTCATACATCCTTTGTAATTGTTAAAGCACTTTCAACCAATCGTGCAGCAAAGAAATAGAGGCTCTTTTTCATCACAATTGCTCCTAATTGAATTTAATAGACAAGGCTAAGAGTCCTTTTAAACTCATTATATATCACCATAAACATCAGTTATATCTGAAGTATAGCATTGGACCGCTAAATTTTGAGATTGGTTTTTTGGTGTTGTAAAAAGGGCTTTCTGCATCATTGCATTGAGTTTACATTCATTCCCATGATTAATTTCTTATTTGTGTGTGAAGATCATGCATGCAAGTGCATAGATACATATAACAGGCATGTGCATGAACTTGCATAGCTAGGGCATGCACATTAAAATTGATGAATGTTTGGTGTCAAACAGAAATACCTTTAAAAGGAAGGGATCAGGTCGACCATATTTATATACAATACTAATAACAGCAATCTTTCCATCAGAGCTTAAATGAATAATGTGAAGCTCCAACTCATATCTGCAAAGAAGATTAGATTAAAATGATATTGACAGCAATTAGAAGGGGTTTTAGGGAAACAAAAGCAATTGTCAAGTGGGTAGTAATTATATGAATTAGAATGGTAGTTGTATCATAGAAAATGCTACAGTAGAACTACCATATATTTATATGATATGATTATCAATTGCACATCATGCGGCCAATCAAGGTGGTTCCCTACCATTACTCTTTGTACAAAATATGTGATCTTCGCAAAAAAGAAAGCAAAAAGATAGAGAAAAAAGAAAAACCTTGTTCCATTAAACGTGTGTTCAGAGGGTGAATGCCAATGACACTGTAGCAGTCTATAGTCTGTCCCATTTATGTTAATTTTTCCTGCATCTCCTTTCCACCTCACCTGGTACAAAATTTCATTTTGAAAACAAGTAAAAACTGTCAACTATTAATTCAATTAATTGGATTGAAGTTCTGTTCACTAGAATAATTTTGGCTACAATGAGAATCAAGACTGTGATTATGGAAGAAACACACTTATCCATAGCTCACCGTAATGTCATGTCCTCTGTTCTTCACAGTAGCAGGAGCTGGTTGGTAGTCCTTTTTCAATTTACCCAAATTTGGGAAGACCTGCACCCTTTTGTCAAGAAGATCAATAGGAGACTGCATTGTTCCATTGTCACAAACTTTCCAATGTGGGTCAATCTGGCCCCATTTCTTTGGTCCTTTACCAGTTCCCTCAGTATAAGTAAATGGAGTTTCATCACCTGTGCATAGAAATATGTTAGTTATATCAGAAGGTAGGTCTGTGGTCAAAGGCAATAATTAAGATGATTTTTCTCATATATATATATCGTGATCTACCACTGCTCTACTGTGTAAAAAAACATTAAAATATTTCATTTTAACAGGACCCATATTTTATTTTTTGCAGTTCCTCTGTGAGAGAGAGAGAACATCTGTTTTTTGGTCTGAGCATCTTTTCTTTATCAGACATAAAGAAAAGATTTGCTGTAAACACTAAAAAGAAGGTTTGAAATCATAACCTGTTAAGAAACGAAAAGTTAGAAGGAAACTATTCACCAAAAAAGTTGAAAAGAAATTGAGATTGATTCAACCTATTACAGTAAAAGGAAGAGAATCCAACACTTTCTTCAAAAAAGTTGAAAAGAAATTGAGATTGATTCAACATATTACAGTAAAAGGAAGAGAATCCAACACTTTCTTTACTGCCAAGCATAAAAATTAAAAAGAACCAACATAGTCCAGAAATGAGACATGGCACATATGGTGCATTCACGTGACAATGCTACCTAAATTCTTTTGCATAAAATCCGAAGTGCTTCATTTGTCAAGAAAGTTCAAAGTGGTGCATGGGTGGCCAAGTTTGAACCACTCAGATCAGAACTACATGCATAACTTTACTATTTGTGCACATCAAAGAGGCATTGACTTAATAAACAATCATGACTTTCAACAAGAAAAAGATAAGAACTCTAGGTCTTCCCTTCATAGTCATTTTCATTAATGTGTCATAATCGATAACAAATGACTATTTTTCATTAATACCACAAGTGATGAATCAAGATAAGATTTAATTATAGTGTTAAAAATAGCGTTTATATTTCATAATATCCATAATACTGTTATTAAAACTTCAATTTCAGAGTGTTTGGCTTGATTTCTGATTTAAGGTTTCTTATGATTCAATTATTAAACACAGAACAGAAGTTTTACAGGAAAATGGAGCTGCCATTTCAACAGCATGAGAGAGAGAGAGAGAGAGAGAGAGAGAGAGAGAGTTGCAATGGGCTTTTCATAGTTCATATTACATGTCCCAAAATATAATCACACAAACATGGTGATCAAGGGATCAACAACAGTGGACAAAATAAGAAAACAAAACCTAGTAGCTGCTAGCTAGAAAGGGTAAAATTAGCAAATGCCCTGAAAAATCATTGCCACACCCACACACACCTTGAAGCAAAGTGGAATGAAACAAACATAATACATATGATCTTCACAATAACAATGTATATAAAAGAAAGAAAACAAAGCTGGAAGACAGAAAGAGCCCACTTACCAACTTCCTCAGAGTCCTCATGTACTGCTCTGCAAATGGTGAACAGGGACTGATGGGATGTGAAAATTATGAGAGAAGCCAAAAAGAGAAAGAACAAGTGGGAGTTGGTGTAGTGGTACATGGTGCTCTTTCTCACACTTTGGCTTTTGGGGTCTTTGGGTTGGTGATGGAGTCTGAAATAGGCATGCCAGAAGGAGTAGGAAGAGTTATTATATACAGAGTGAATTGGGAGACAAAGCATATATGGGAGCTGCTAAGATTTGGCTGAGACTGAGAGTAAATTATAAGCGCCTTTTCCTTAACCCACACGCTGTGGGGGGCGCGTGCATGATACGCTTGTAACGGTTACTTGAGCTCAGCTCACTCTCTTGCCTCCCACCTATCAAATTGAGTCAATGCCAGTTGGAGAAAAAACTTTACCTATAAGATCAGAAAAGGATTTTGATTTCGTTTCAATTTCTTATCCAGGTTCTTTAAGAAACATCTCTCTGTTAATATCAGAAACTAGAGAGCTATAAGGATTTGATTGAAAGTTTATGACAAATTTAACACATTATGCTCAAGTGGTATATATGTAGTACTGGTGATTGCAAATTTCAAGGCAATGAAAACCATGTGGTCTTCAACCTATAATAAAATAGTAGAATGTAAAATTGTTAAGGATATGTCTATTGCGAGAGACACATGCATGACCCTCAAGTTTAGGACTTGTTGGAATATTTTTTTTGGTTTTTTTGTTTTTAAAAATAAGGAGACGATGAGAATGAGAATCGAACTCTTATTGTAAATATGATATTCAAGTGTTAGCATAAACATTTTCTTTCAAACCATTGCAGTCTTCGATAATGGGATATCGCTCTCTCCTGATTTGCTTGTTCTCATTGTGCATGAAGGATTTTTGGGTGTGTTGAAGTTTGCACAGCGCAATGGTCTTTGCATTGCGTGATAGTTGTTAGTGATGCCCCTCCAATATCGAATTTATTAATTCAGTAAAATCAGCCACAACTTTTAGGCCTAATCTGCCTCCTAATAAACTAGCTAGCAGTGATACGTGACATCTTAGGATTGCATGTGGTGCATACTTCACCAAATGCTCTTGTCACCCAAGTGTTCAAAGCTGATGTCTACTTTTTGTCTCCCCCCTTTACTTTCGGGCATGCTTGTTTGTGATCTAATGACTGCTCCAAGGTAATGAAACATGGATTTGATTGATCATAGCTTTTTTGTCTCATAATGTGAAGACAATTCTTCATGGGAAGTATACAATTCTAAGTGGGTACAAAGTGGTGAGAAATTTTACTCCTTATATTGGCAAATGGGTTGTTTCAGGGGGAGGCTAGTGTGCATACCTCAAAGTATGTTTGAAGCATTTGTGAAAGCTTAAGGCCCTGAGGGATGTATTAATGATAATTTAGTTTGTTATGAACCTGGATGTTGTAATAGGGTTGCTCATGAACTCATTATGCATTATATTGTGGCCTTCTTTTCATTAGATGGACAATGGGTTTGATTGGGTTTATCTTATCGTCCAATGCAATGTTGATGTTCAAAATGTTTGTAATGAATAATATTGGTACTGTGCATTCATAAAAAAGAAAAGAAGGGTTAATTACATATATCACATCAATTTATGGTCTGTTTGAAATTATCTCCCAAATAAATTTGTTGATATTTTATCCCAAAATTTAATTTAATTTAATATTTTACCCCAAAACCACTCAAAAAATTAATTTTTCCATCAATTTTACACACACGTTGACACATTAGCACCACGTGATCTTCTACCTAAGGACATCTTTGTGTTAATCATCAATTCAAGTTAAAAATGAGAAGGTGAAAATACTTACAAACAGAAGGCCATGTGGTGCCAGAAAAAACTGATAGAAAATTTGATTTTTATCAGTTTGGAAGTCATTAGAGTAAATGTCAAAAATTTTAGTTTAGAAGACAAATAACATAGTTTTGGGGTGATATATGTAATTAGTCAAAAAAATAATGATAAAATGAATCGAGTTTTAATTTATTTTAATTTGATCCACTTCAAATCGAGCATGCTCTTTGTGATCGACCGACTCACCATGTGCATGGTTTTTCTCATTTAGGACCAGTTTGGGATTGCTGTATGTTGAGAAAAAGTTGCTGTAACTGTATGGTGAGAAAAAGTTACTGTGAGCTAAACAGTTAAATATTTGATAAACTGTGTTTTTAAAAGTATTGTGAGTCTTAAAAGCAGCAGTATAGTGTTTGGTAAATTTGATGTAGAAGTGCTGTAACTATGTAAAATGACCAAAATAGACATAGTACTGAAAATGCATTTTAATTTTTTATTTGGTAAAACAAGAATGCTTTCACTTCCTTTTTTAATTTTTAATTATGATTTTTTTAATGTTTTTTTTTATAACTTTTATTTATGATTTTTTTAGTAAAAATTAGTCCGTGACTTGCATATATAAACCTCAATTTATATTAATATTTTTTGTCATTATATTTTGTTAATTAGAATGTAATTATGCTATTAAAATTAAAATACGTTACTATAATTTTTTAATGAGGAGCAAAGGTTGTTATTTTATAAATTGGGT